>CAKOGW010000018.1:0-48230 GCA_934044485.1 Apeira syringaria
AACTTTTACCCTCTCTTTTAATTCTCGAATCGATCAATTTGCACACATTAACATAAACCAGAGCTATTCTCGCTCCAGTCTGGTACAGGTTCGTCGAAAAGCAATTTCATTCGTAATGCGTTCAGACAAAGGAGCTTACGAGGTCTTTATTAAGCTTTGCGTGATGTATGACTTGTGTTTAGATGTTTGCAGAGTAATGTTGGCCTGAGTCATATGTTCGCCTAGCGACTAGGCTAGACTAGCTATTATCAGCCTATAGATAATAATAATATAATCTTAAGTGTACAAC
The DNA here is from genome assembly GCA_934044485.1 of Apeira syringaria. Lineage (NCBI taxonomy): Eukaryota > Metazoa > Arthropoda > Insecta > Lepidoptera > Geometridae > Apeira > Apeira syringaria. Next base: position 290 of record CAKOGW010000018.1, read on the forward strand.
ACATTTAAATTTCTTCACATCACTGATCAATAGTTAAATTATTTGGATATTTGTACATACGAAAATCACATTAAAACGCGATAAAAATACTTTACGACCTATTGTTATTAAATCAAACGGGGCTTAATCGCGAGAAAAACATTTAGTGATTTCTTTACCTCGACGTTTCGACCGAGTTGCATGTAAAAAAAAAAAATTTTAAAAAAAAATACAATTTACGACCTATATTCCGAAACTTACCAAATATACACAAAAATATAATAAAAATCAGGCAAGCCGTTTCGAGGGAGTTTGACAAAAAACACTGTTGCATGAGATTTTTAATTATTAGATTCTTGAAGCTTTGGCCAGAAGGTTAACCTTTTTTTTTTTTTTTTTTTTACTGATTATAAGTTTGCGTTTGACAACTCTCTCACCTGATGTTAAGTGATGACGTTATCTAGGATTTAGCACGCAAACCTAGAAGGTACCTATTCACTCGCGACTTGAAAACTCCAGGATTGTACATATCGGGTAACACAGGTAAATTACTCATATACGAGAGAATGTATTTGACCGTGGCATTCGAAATACAAATTCACCGCTAACCGTTAAATAAACCAGAGATGACACACGATTCTTAGTAACGCAATGAGCGGTCATCACAAAAGGTAGAGCATACGTGTCCATCGGTATTTCACCTAAATGAAAGCCAGTTAAGCTCCGATGCATCATTCGTGGATGTAGATTTAACCACAACTTACGTAGAAACTATTGCTTAATCACTGTCACGCCCGATAATTATTTTACATTCTCCGTCTTACGTGGCCGGAGTGAGGATAGCTAAAGAGGACTTTAGGTTTGTCAGTACGGTAATAAAAAATCCTCGCATCTACGGCAAACGTATTCGGGAGGAGAGTCACCCATTCCACACATTTAAGATTAAAGCAAGCAAACTTTTGCCTTACTAGCTGCACTACTACTACTACTACTAGATTCTAAGAATAAGTCAACACAGGCAGAATATACTTTCTACAAGCATGACAAAAATAAAAATCGAAACTTGTGTGAGATCGGACCGAATGGTACTTTCAAGATGATGCTATGTTGACTCCAATGTTACCTGGTTACGGATTTGATAGATATCATAAATACTACAATCATAACTGCACATACTCAGTACAATAAAAGAAATAGCTCCGGCTCCGACTATCGGTCTCCTCTGCTCTCCAACTCTCCAACCTCTGCAACTCTTTCGAAAATATGTACCGGATTTTGAAACGTTTTCACCATCATGCAGAAGTTTATTTGTCGGAAGATTAGAGGGTATTCTATATATTATGTATTGCGTGTTTAATAAACACTCGTGTGAAATGTTAAATGCAGCAGAAGTAGTTTTGAATTCTAACATTACCATGGAACTTCTGCTGTGGCGTGTCTTCGATCTCAAGTTTTCAGCAATTCTATAATTCATCATCATCATGTCAGCCATAAGACGTCACGTCCACTGCTAAACACATGCTTTCCCCAGGAGGGGTTTTTCCAATACTCACCACGATTGGATGGTGGGTTGGCGAGCGCAATTTGATGTTGTTGTACACAGAAGGTCCTGCTGCCCACCTTCTGGTTGTTTATCCCTAAGCCACCTCTTACGTCCCTAAGGTGAAACAATATCGATTCACAGGTAACTCTGAATGGCATTATCTCCGAGTCTTTTACTTTACCTTCACATTACGATCAGCTCTCAAGAGATGTTTGTTCGCCCTTGGCTGTGTCATTAAACTGTTTCATTATACGTCTGACGTTATAAGGCCTCACATAGTATAAGGAATTTGTGTGAATTTATGTACCTACTTATTAGTGTTATATTGTAAACTCTAAGGCTTTCACGGCCAGAGTTGCATGTTGTATGCATTGCTTTCAGGCTGTTTGGCCGTGGTCTATGTGAAACTTGTGTTCCAGACGTTTCGTAGGACTCTCCTTCGCGGCGTCTTCTCTGATACTGAGTATCGGAGAAGACGCCGCGAAGGAGAGTTCTACGCTCTTGTCGCCGCTCGGACCTGAACCACTGAAGATCGAACGTCTGGAACACAAGTTTCACTTAGACCACGGCCAAACAGCCCGAAAGCAATACATACAATAGTGTTATATTTATAAGAATTACTTCCTATTTTAGGAATATTTTTTTTACCTTGATGGTGTTATTTTGTTCTTTGGCTCTACAACGAACAGCAAAAAAATCAGAGTTTAGTTTGCATTGTAGTAGTTTTCATTTGTTTAGCCGTAACCTGAGACAGACAAAAGTGAAAAATAAATCTATTGCTTTTTGTAAACGTCCCATACTTAAGTTCTAAACAATTTCATCCGACGTGGCCTAAACAGAACTTACGCTCAAAGTTAAAAATTGTTTCATTTTAGTGATCGTGAAAATTTCAAGTCTCACTATATTTTGATATATTTAATCAATGCACAATCACATACATTCTACTGCTTGTACAACTGCTTACCTATCGACAAAAACCTTCTTCTTCTTCTCTCAGCCATGTGCGTCCACTGCTGGACATATGCCTCCCTCATATAGGGGGGATTTGCCAATACTCGCCACGCTTGGCAGGCGGGTTGGCGAGCGCAGTATGATTTGCGATCCTCAGAAGGCGCTGCTGCCCACCTCCTGGTACGTGATCCCTTAGCCGACTCTTACGGCACCCGCGGGAAGAGATGGGGGAGTACTATTCTAGACCGGTACCCCACAGCCAGGCAGGTATGTGACAAAAACCTATCGACCTTATAAGCTTTAGTATCTGGGGAGTCTCACCAGTTCCTCCAAACTGTAAATAGATAGGTAAAGTTTAAAAACATGATCACGACTCACGAACTTACGAATGTGATATTACATATTCCACGATTCCCTTTCGATGTCGGGTCGGAGACGTCACGTGCCGGCGATGTGGGTGTCGACAACTCGTGCATTCAAATCATTCTATTTATAGTATTTTCATTATCACGTATTAGGCCGTAAACAAAAATATTCAATAAGTCTAAGAGTTATGGAAAAGGTATTATTTTTACAAAACTACCTGTTGCTATTGAGGAGAAAATACAATAGGTTTGGAATATGTATATGGACTACCATAATCATTATTATTATCATCACAGGGCATAGGCTTCCCATTGATTTCCACAAGGACCGGATGGAAGCGGCCCGCATCCAGCCCTCGCAATCTTAGTCAGGTCGTCTGTCCACCTTGTCGGTGGTCGCTCCTATGCAGTGTTTGTCAGTCCGTGGTTTCCATTCGAGAACCCTTCGACCCCAACGGCCATCAGTTCTTTGACCCATGTACCCTACCCACTTCAACTTGCTAATCGTGTCTTGAACTCGCGTGGAGAAACCCCGAGCATAGCCCTCTCAAAATAACAATTGCATCTCGATTGCATTGCAGTAGAAATGAGATCTGTGTAGCCATTATAATAAAATTATACTCTAAGTAGAATCAATACTACTACGAGTAATACAAAAACGACAATTCATTAACATCTTTGAGCAATGTGTTTAGGAGAATTGATACCCCGGATAACTGCTTATGAAGTGAAAACTAAACCACTAAAATGCACGATTCAAAGTACAAACGCTGCTCTGCGCTGGCTATGATAATTTCAGCAATAAACCCAAATCATTATGTTGTTCCATTTGCTGCCACAATAGACTATTTGCAAGTAATGCAACTTGATACAATGCATGTTCAGCATTTCTATCAATATCATTTTATAAAATACTATAGGTACTCAATGATATTTTACTAAAGATGACGTATATTCATACTGCGCGGTGCTCAGATTTTGTTCCTTTACAACATAAACATGCTTAATGCGACAGATAATACGGTACAAATAATATAGAAAAGGATAGCTATATGTTTAGACTTGCGCTTCAAATACGCGTCATAATAAAAAAATTACTACAATTGACTAAATTTTGCCGCCTCAGTTTCCGCGCGCTTGTGCGACATCTACCTCATATAAAAATTTATAATATCATTGTAGGTACTTAATAAGTAGTTATTTTGATAAGAATACTTGGTTGGCGAGTTGTGATGTAGACTACTGTCGCGTCACTCGCATTATGATAATCATATTAGCACCCGCGGTTTTACCCAGGCTTTTTTGGCTTATGTTTTTCCCGCTACATTAATTATTCCACGGGAACTAAACTTTTTCAGGAATAAAACCCTATGTAATCTATGTTTTACTCCAGGGTCTAACCTCTATCCATACCAAATTTCATCGAAATCGGTACAGCCGTTTGGGCGTGAAGGAGTAACAGATGTTTTTGAGTTATTTGCTTATCCCACAGGAACAACAATTATTTTAGGTACGAAAAGATATTATATTGGCGGGATTTTGGTATTATTAGGCCATAAGTTAGCGTCTAGATAGTTCGGAGATATTGGCACGAAGGCTTACATAGAATAGAATAAAGTATTTTAAAATTACATGATGACACACAATAACTTATTACATTTAAATAGCGTCACTTATTTCGTAAGTTATTTTTTATATATATGACAAACACGCACAAGAAGCGCTTTGTAAGATCTATATCTTTTCTGATTGCTTTCTGAATAAAAATTTCTGCTGCCTTTTTGAATATACACTACTCTCTATAAGTAAGCTCGTGTTCCAACACTGGAAAGATTTATCATTTATTTATATTTTTTACCTTAATATGCCTCATTCGACAATTCGCATGCGTGATAATCGACAACTATATTATATTACAATAAAGATGAATCGATGATAGCTCTGTCTGACGGACGCTGGTTCGATTCCCACCAACGGCTTGAGCTTTCAGTGAAGGTAACAACGTTATCAAAATTACCAGCGTGGTGGGTACTTTCGAGTACCTACCTTCCCGCCTGGCTAGCACCGCCCTCAAGTTTGACCGTTTTGAGTTAAAACTGTTACCAAACACATAGTTTGTTCAGGCAGCAGTTTTGGAGAGCCAGTAAACATCTAGGTTTAGCGTGATTACATCTTTGACCACATCGTCACGACCAACGAGTGAGATATTGGCCCAACAATATATAGAGTATTAAAATCCCCGAATGTCTTTTGTATGGGGGGTGGTGAAAGAATTATAGCAACCAAATAACTTCATCATCTTTATATCTCAAAATTGTTTTAGCTCTTAGGACGTCTACATCCTGACTAAGCGTGACAATATAGTGCTTAACTTTTCCTGTGCCTTTAAGTTACTGTCTAACTTTCTCTTCGCTTATATTTGTTACCACTTTGTCGCCGTAATAAATAGGTTGACGACCCCTGGGCTGGAGCGACACGTCGCAATTAGAGATTTTTCCATTGTCCTGGGTTCTACGAACCCGGAGACAATAACGAACATAATCGCCTCTCCCCTCTATCCAGCTATTAACTTAATTGGCAACTGTTAAGGATCATTTCATTACAAATAATTTAAGTATGATTGATTTAAGATTTATCAATAGTAATTGGTAGAATAGTTCGGACCAGAAATAAACTCACGCGTACGAAAAGGTAGTTTTCGCGACTGTTATCTTCATATTTTATTTTATTTATTAATTTATTAGTCTACCAACAATTATAACTATTATTAATTTTAAACATCATAGTAACAATTATCCATTTTAAAGTATTATTTTAAATACATAATAGAATTACAGCTAAATGTATAAAACATTATTAATTTCACATAGACCACGGCCAAACAGCCCGGAAGCAATACATACAACATGCAACGCCGGCCGTGAAAGCCTTAGAGTTTACAAATGTTCAATAGTTACTTACTTTACTTAGGTACTAGAGCAAAATATGCCAAATAGCCACGGTTAAATGAAAAAATATTAGAACAAATTACTACAATAATAATTATCAACAAACTAAAAATCACAAAGAATAGACATAAGTACCAATATAACAGAGTAAAACTAATATCGGAGTAAAAACGGAATGTTTGTTTTTAATTGACAGTTTTGAATTCGATGGTTCATCCATGTCCACGTCTTACAATGATGAAGGGAATGCTACAGCTTTAATCTCACAATAATTCTGATGCGACACTACCCACATTAATCACGGCAATTCATTCGGCTAATCAAACTCAAATCAAGCTTTAAAATGAATCAAGGATCGATAACCATCGATACTCATTCGGATTCTGGTAACTGTAGTTTAAAAATGGAATAAAATAACTTTGTATACGGATAATAAATAAGTTATTTGCGGTTGGAGCAACGAGGTGGTCGGTGAGTTATGTGCCTCGGTGTTCTGACCTTTGTAATTCCAGCTATGTCCGAGCTCGGGTCCAGTCCAGCATCGGTATTTGGTCTTCAGTTATGTTAACTGCCAGTACTGACAGCTTGAATGGGGTAAGGCATTTTGGGGAATTTAGGCACAATATGGGTTTTGTTGCCGATAATTTGGCACTAAACTGTAGACCGGCTGTTTGTGAAAACTGTTTTGTTTGGCTTTAAACTAAGTGATGTGAATCCCTGACTATCAGACGTTTCAGGTTATCGCTGCTTTTCTTCGCTATGTGGCCAAAGTATTCCAATACCTTTCGGCGACAGCTCTTCTTTATTCCTCGTTTTACGTGGACATATATCCGTAGCCGTTGTAAAAAGGTTACGATTATAAAGTCTTTTTTCATTAATTGTTTCTTATATGATATTTGAATTATGTTACACAAACATAATTCCACATTGCTTGAACCATTTTGATAGAGCGCATGTCAAATGATAATTTATAATAACAGTGTAACTAATATGGGACTGACATAGTCGTCAGACGACTAAAATTCCCTAAATAAATCTCAAATTAAAAAAAACAGTGTAATTTATGACAAGGTAAATTCACAGTGAAATATTGTGCAATGGTGATGTTATAAGTGTTATAATGCAGAGAATAAAAGTGTAAAGTAACAATGGGGAACACCAACTCCGGTCATGGTCATCATCGACAGCATAGCAAGAGTCGGAAGTCTCGGAGTCTGCCCACTTCACCGGAAGTTAGAAGGTGAGTTAAAAGACCACTAGAACTCAAGTTTTGCATCGGTTTGATATTCATGCGTACTGTGGTGTGGCCCTATTGAGTTGTTGTATAAAAAAACAACTTTTCATACACACACTTATTTACTTATATATGAAAATTATACGATACACAAAAGAATTACTGCACTTCACTAGTACTTGTAATTGAACTGGCAGCAAGACTTTAAGAGCAAAAGAACACTATGATGATCCAAAGAAGAGAGCGAGTGATATTGGGAACTGGTATTTATACGAAAATATATTGCTGACATCGCTTTGCGAATTTGGTTGTGGTTTAGCCCTAGATCAGCAATATTCATTGTGTAACAGTATGTCGTAACAGGAGACGGAAAGATATAGACGTGACTTTGACAAATCATTGGGATTTATATTACGCTTGTCAAAAGATTTTAAAAATCTTAAAACTTTTAAAATTTTATATAGTACATATGTACGCTGCCATTTAGAATACGCTTCTCAGGTTTGGAATCCTAGATACGCAGTTTATATTGACCGCCTTGAAAGTGTACAACGCAAAATTCTTAGGTTTTTAAATTATCGCAGTCACTCAAAAGAGAAAAAATATTAAAACAGTGCACAAAACATCACTTTCTTCCGCTTAAAGATCGACGTAACTTTGCTGATGTGCTGGTTCTTAAAAAAATCATCATATACCTATATCATCATATCATCGTATACCTAAGTTAAGCTATGTGTCGATAGTCTTCTTAATAATAAATAAATAAAATAATTAAATAAATATAGACAACTTTATATGGAAATAACGCAGGTACTGGAAAAAGCGTAGTCCACGCGGGCTAAGCCGTGCGGCGCACGGTAGTAATAAATAATATATAATAGTAATAGTAATAAATAAATGACGATCTTTAATGGAAAATTAAACACAGCTGGATCGCATCATAGAACGACCTACTCAAACTCAATCGTCACCAGCGTTTTAAGAATTGATTTCGTAATAAAATCGGTGTAAGCCCACTTAAAACTTGCGTAATTCTCTTAATAAATGGCTATTTGAAAATATGAACAATTTATCTTTTTAAATTTGTTTTACTCTTTGTTTACAGACAAGCTTGTTTTCCATCATTAAAAAAATCATTATTAATCTTTTATCTATTATATATAGGTATAGAACATTTAAAATAATACTACGTATCTAAAAACAATGTGAACTGGTTCTAGGACAGAAAATTGATTCAACTCTTAAAGTACATTGAAATTAAACTTGTAACATTAAACAATAAACTCATAAAGATGTAACTTACAAAGAGTACATGTTATTTTTCAAATAACTATTTTCCTGAATATGACAGTTAAATATATTTCAATTGCTCCTCACGCGTTAGGGTGGAGTTCACCAAAACTTGTAGGACGGTTAAATTGATAATCGGATGTTTAAATTTTGGTGAAATCCACCCTAAGAATTAGCGGGTCCGTGCGTAGTTTTGTTTTTCCAAGGTTATTGGGTCTTATAAGCGTCTTCACGAAAAACATCACTCAATTTATACTATCCCTAAAATTCTCTTTGTACAAAACTTCTCAATTGAAGCCACTTAGATGGGTGTGCTAAAAATATATCCAAGAAACTCTTGTTGAATCTGTTGCTTTCAAGTCGCCCTTAGTGTATCGTGCACAGTTTACGGCTAACATTTCATCAATATCGTAAAAGTAAAATTAGAGAGTTAATCTTTGATCTGGAACTTGCATGTGTAGATGTAAACAATAAGTACGTGTTTGTTTATTTATGGCATTCAAAGAGGTTTGGTTATTCAAAGAGGAATATTTTTATCTTTGATTATAATTGGATACAGTAAGGGATGGATGTCTTGGTAAGGGTGGATGCGAGCCGCTATCAACCGGTTCATATGGAGATCAATGGGGGAGGCATATGTCCAGCTGTGGACGTCCCATGGTTGAGACGATGATGATGGATGAGTGATAACCGTAAGTGATAAATAAAGGCTCTTGCAATACAGATTAATACAGTTAACTTTTGAAACGGGATGTTTACCGTCTGTTTTTGACGTTTAAGCTCTCAATATTTATCTCATTAACCGACTTCAAAAAGGAGGTTATATAATAGACTGTATGTTTTCTTTTTGCGAGCTAAAAACGTCAAAACTACGCGGGAAGTATTCCGTTTCTAAAGTTAACTATTATGTTAGTAACCTCAGACTCAGTGCAACATGTACACAGACAATTCTTGAGTTGTTGGCTAAACTCTGTGTAGCCTCAAACTCAGTGTAACCTGTGTAGCCTCAAACTTAGTGTAACCTGTGTAGCCTCAAACTTAGTGTAACCTGTGTAGCCTCAAACTCGGTGTAACTTGAGTAACCTCGGACTGGGTGTAACAGCTCCCGTGTTTGTCGGCAACACGACAGCCTCCATTTCCGGCGGAAACCGCGCGCCGGAATGGCGACGTCGCGTGTTGAAGCTGAAATATGTTATCGATAACCTCGAAATACTGAACTCAATTGATTTCAATAAAGCCTTGTTTGTGACAAAAATTCGTGAATAGTTCTAATTTACAAAGACTGATATTTATCTTGTTGGTTAAATCTGTCAAATATTTATATTTTTGAAATAGAGAATAAATAAAATAGAAATAGTCAGTGGGAGCAGTCAGCAAGTGAGATAGTGGTGGTCCCCAGTCAAGGATGTTTTGAAAGCAGACATTCAGTCTGGTCCCCAGCCGAGTAGTAAGTAAATTAAAATCAAGTGTCATAACCGTCATAACCTGATATGCCGTGGTGGTACCGGCCTAGAATAGTACTCCCCCATCTCTTCCCGCGGGTGCCGTAAGAGTCGGCTAAGGGATCACGTACCAGAAGGTGGGCAGCAGCGCCTTCTGAGGATGAGAAACCATACTGCGCTCGCCAACCCGCCTGCCAAGCGTGGCGAGTATTGGCAAATCCCCCCTATATGGGGGAGGCATATGTCCAGCAGTGGACTTCCTATGGCTGAGAAGAAGTGTCATAACAAACTGAGTGTAATTTCGCTCACATGATTATTGTCATCATGAAACTCTACCTTGTCTACCTGTCCAGTCAGATGATGAATCATGAGAGTGAGGAACAGCTCAAGGATAGAATAGTCTACCTTCTGTTTAGACCTTAAACGCCGCATTATACTGTCTCTTAATTAAGAGATTTTATAGCGTTAAAACAAAAGAACAGATTTTTTACTAAAGAAAAAAAGTAATCTATTTAAATTTTTTTCTGTCTTCCTGTTTGTTCCGCATAATCTCTAGACGGTTAGACCCATTCTGACGGGAATTTCAGTGGTAAATAACTGATGTTAAACAGAATGATTAGTCCACCTACTTACATTTCTTAATAGCTACGCCCCGTGGTTTAACCCACGAGGTGATGATTGATGATGATCACAATGGTGATGACAAATAGCCTATGGTGTTAATCCAGGGTCTAATCTATTTCCATACCAAATTTCATCGAAAGTCGGCTACACTTTCGATGAAGCGTGAAGAATTCACAAACATGTACGCATAAAATTTCGCCTTTATATTATTAGTAGCATAGGATAAGAAGTAGGATAAGATTTGACAAAAATATGCTGTGGTCGTTCTAAAAGTGCCTGCCATTAAGGTTGCGCGGCTAAATTGGGATGTTTCTCCTCAGTACGATGCGGGAAAGCCACGCGGCTCAGTAATTTAATAAACATTAGTACTCGTTCATTCCACATCTGTTCTACTTCCGGTCTAAGCTTTGCGTTTATAAATTTAATCAACGGCTTCATAAAGTTGTAGCCTACTTCCTGTTCCTGCCTCTAATCTAATAATTAATAGTTTTTAAAACCACCAACGAAAACATCTATCGCTAAATACAAAAAAAATACTACAAAATATTATTAGTCACTGTTCTCTTTTGTTTTTAATAATCGTATCATATTGTTTTAATAAAACTAAACTATGGATCCTGCATTCAGAAATAAACGTTTATTTATTTATTTAATGCCATCGCTATTCGCCTCTTGTCTGTAGCAGATAATTGTATGTTACACTCTTATTACATTAATTGTTTCATTGGCTCTTTCACAAGTGGTCGAATTCATGATTTGGTATGTGCGTTACATAATAGTAATACTTATGACAATCGTTTAAACATTGTAGTGACATTCTAAGAGCGATTGTTATTAATTCCATGTCCCCTTTGTCCAAGCGAAACTCTCACAGCCGATAATAAGGGCGATATCAAAACAATGAACATCTGTCGATAACAGGGCTCCGCCACGGATTAGGTAATAGTTGCCACGTGCTGCGTACACGCAACGCTGCGCTTGTTTGGGGCTAGGGCTGCTACCATTGTGTTTCACTTTTGTGTACCATGTTTCTGGCTCTCTATTAGAGGTTAATATTGTGCTTCATTCATTTCTTTAATTTCAAACACCTAAAAAATAAAAAATATACTTAGAATCTAAAGAAGTTTTACTCAAAAGACGTGCAAACGTACCTATTTAGATGCGTTTGCACGTCACTTGTGTAAAATGAATTATTTTTTTAGCTGTTTTATGTAGCTGGAACCCCTGTCTGAGTATAGGCCTCCAGCTCCAGCTTACTCCAGATCTCTGTGCTTTAGACAGAGAAAAGTTTGCCATTCTTTTCCTGCTATAGCTATTATTTCGTTAATCCATTATATGTTCTTATCAAACGGTCCTTCCCTGTTATTTCTAGTGTTGAGAGATTTAGCCGCTAGATCGCGCCACATTCACTAAATTCAACGGAGAGTTTTTTGTTATTCTACCTAAGTACTTATGTAAATGGTCTAAATACCTGTATATATTTTTATTATTTTTCTATAATTTTGGCACAATTTTATCAAATGACCGATTTTTTTCATTTTCTATGAGACACAATGAGGAATTTGTATAACGTAAGCATATAGAAGCGATGAAAGCTCAGCTCAGCGGGAGGAGCGTCGACTGTCAAACTGATGGACACTGGTTTGATTCCCAACGACAGCTTCATCAGTGAAGGTAACACCGTTTTCCAATTCCCAGCATAGGGTACTTCCCAGTACCCGCCTGGTTAGCTACTACCCTCACGTTTAAAAAACTGTCACCAAACACATGCTGTGTGTTCAGGCAGCAGTCCTAAGGAGCCTGTATGCATTGTGTGCTTTATAAAACGAATAGCGAAACCATATTTCCTTCATTTTATCATATATGCAATATTGAATTCATTTATTCTAGGTAGCCGTTTGTACTTACGTCGTACCAAATGAATACGCTTACGAATTTTTTGATACTTCGTGAAAAGAAATAAAAGTGGCAACCCTACGCAATATGCGTTTGACATGCGTGACGCGTGTGCGCGAGAACACGACACGCGCGATGTATGAACTGTATCGGTTTACGCATGCATGCTCTTGATGTGCTCATAAATCTACGAAAACATTGATACGGGCTTGTTTCCTAGAAAGGTAACAAAACCTTTATTTCATAAAATGTGAATTACCGCTTATAGTTGAAAGATTTATTTTCAACCACTATAAGCATGTAACCTATTCAAAGAACTTCACTTCTCTTCACTGACGCTTTGTGTACACTATTAATTTATACAGTGTAGACACTTTGTTACAAATTTTGAAAGTTGCTGAATTCCTTAATTAAAAGCGTCTCATTATTAGTAGTAAAAGAAAATGTTTATGACATGACTTGCCTAATGTCAATATTTATTTTTATATATTATTATATATATAATTTTTATATATATAATGTAATATATTTTTATATAATATTTTATATTTTTTGTCGTATTTTTCCATTTCGATGCTGACCGTTAATTGTATAGTGTTCACAAGCACTAGAGACGCTTAATTAATGAAAGAAATAATCTAAGATACTCATTTATTTTTCGTTGCTCCATCTAGCGGAGAGTGGCGCAAGTAACAATTTAGTAGATATTATTTTGTTATTGCTATTATTCTTGTACGGTCAATATAGTGTTATTACCACAAATAATAAAATACTAAACAAAATTAGTTTATTTAAGTAAATAAGGCATAATGATATATTAACAATCACCTGGGTTTCAAACTACGCTCATAACCTGTGGCACGGGATCCAGTCCTCTTACGTCTTAATTACAGAAATACTGCCCAAATATTATAGTGATTACAGTAGACAAAGTGGTTTTAATAATAAGATCCTGGCTGTTTAAGCATGTTGATTTGAACTGAACATTTAGCTCTCTAAAAATTATAAACATTATTTATTAGCGTTTTAATTGAAAGATAACTGATAGCAAGAATCATATACTTTAAATGCATATTTAGCAGTGCTAAATGGTGATACATAGCGCGGGAGTTGCATGTACATTGTACCTACACATAATTATATATGTAGTTTAATTATTATGTACTACATAAAATAGTCTGAAATTTAATTTTCGCTAAGATTTCCTTCCGAAAGTCGAAATGCGTAGAATAGGCCCCCAGCTCTTATAGTACGTTCCGACTATCCAGACACGGGTTTTCCTCTCATGAGGTATGCGGACTGTAATCTGCCACGGCACAATGAATATGATAGTAGCCAGCTTTACACTCTGACTGTTTCCGTCATAGGCTCTCGGGTGTTGCCATAATAAACAAACAGTGCTCATGAAACCGCTTCAGTTCAAAATGGTAGCAATTCTGTCTTTCTAGCAAAAACTGTGCGTACGAACGATAGCTGCTCTTCTTATCCTGGATGCATTAAAATTGAAATTGGTATAGCATACAATTGTAACGATCCATAATTAGAACATTTCTATTCAATTGCGAGTAATTTTACGCAGATTAGTCTTCATGTAAATTGATGCTACAATAAACACCCTAAAATGCATTTAAACGACCTAATTTTTGGCATAGAATTGATAGTGCAACATTTGGGAATTTGAGTTATAGCATGAACAGTTTTTTTTTATTTTTTACGCAATTTTAGAAAAGAAATATTTTTTTACATTTATACAACTTTTACTATGTTTAATGGGGGTCATGCGGGTTCTGAGCCCCCAAAAACGGTAGGATCACATTGATAAACTTCTTAAAACGTATGACTTACATAGAGATTAAATCAAAAAGAAAAACTAGGTGACTTTCCCCCAAAATCTTTGGATGTGTCCGCGTCTGCTCTATCTATAACTAGTTATAGGTGTTGCTCGGGCCTTAATGTAACCGTTCGACTTTTAAAATTTGGTGAAGTAGTTACGCTGAAGTTGTATCAAATAAATTAGAGGCGAATTTTTACTCTTACGTAATGTTTAAGCAAAAATGTCGAATGCCCTGAATTGACCCATGATACCGGGTGTCTTCTAGTCTAGTCGGTGGTTATTTATTGAGAACTCGTGACTTGTCTGCTACCATTTAATCTCCCCTAATGGGAGACACTTGACACATGACACTTCACACTATAATGTAATGTCTAACTTGTGTTCAAAATGGCAGGATATTGCTATATACTGTCTGTCACAATTACACGTAAACTTAAATTAAAACCAGATTATTTCAGTAATGGGTATCAGGACGTTTCGCACATTTTTAAATTAATATGATGAGTGTGTGGCTGGGAAGAGCACAACGAAGTATGAAGAAGAGTTTCTTATATTTATATTTGTATATATTTTTTTATATTTATTAACATTCACACAAGGTCTTCAGGTCCCAAACTAGGCAGAACCTGTGCTATGGTAACCTGATGACTGATATATATACTTTTATACATATACACACCCAGACACAGGTCAAACAGACATGTTCATGCACACAAATGTTTGACCTGTCCGGGCATCGAACCCGGGACCAGCGGCTTAGAAGGCAGAGTGCTACCAACTGCGCCAATCTGCCAGTCTAGTTTCTGCAAATACGATAAATATTCCGAACTGATTTCCAACTTATTGATATTTGGAAATCATTTATTCTATTGAGTGAAACCTAAGCTAACATCTAAAGCGGTTGCTTAGCCACAGGGGGCGTAGGTTCAGTCTACTTTGCAAGTATAATGCAAGACCGAACCATGTAGGAATTATGGTATGCCCATTTGAATAGCTTCCTTCTAGGCACGTTCGTGGGTCACGACTTAGCCACTGATTACCCATACTTCTATAAAATATTTTGAAAACTATGGTTTTTAAGAAAATAAAAAATTTACCGCTATGGGAAGTTTTATTCATGAATTTGTCAATCATGTCACAAAATCTAGTTGAAATGCCTTGGATTTCAACTTATCTGGAATCCTACTGATATTATAAATGCGAAAGTTTGTGTGTATGTGTGTATGTTTGTTACTTCTTGACGCTCAAACGGCTATACCGATTTTGATGAATTTTGTATAGAGATAGTTTGAACCCTGGATTAATACATTGACTACTTTTATCCCGGAAAAAGTATAGTGCCCGTGGGATAATTGAGGTAGCGGAAAAAGCGTAATCGACGCGGGTGAAATCGCGGGGCGCTACTATTATGTATATATAGGTAGTTATATAAATATTTAAGCCAGATATCGGTACACAACAATCCACAATCTATACAATATTTTATTACCATATTTTATAAGTAACACATATATATTATGGTAGATAGTAAAATATACGCACAGAGTATTTATTCTTTATATTTACTTTATGTGCTTATGTATTCTGAAACACTTACTGACGAATCTCATTACCATTCACTTGAATCTTCCTATAAAGAAACAAAATATTAATAAAGACTCAACTTCATACATTATTCCGACTACTTACCCCGTAGAGAATAACGTGACAGAGCCACGGTTAAGCTTTCTACTACAGTACAGACACAGTCTTAAAACAAACTGGGTTAGGTAGGCTCAGTCAGTGCACCTATCAAACAACCGTATCACAATCTCATAAGGTTGCTTATGATTAATATTACTTTTATATCTCTGGAAAGAACTCAAGGAGTAAGGGGAATTAGGTCTCCTGGGAGTCGTCACTCGCTGTCATTTGTTTTATACGTCGAATTGAAAGGACAGAGACACTTATAGGAAGTTACCGTTGGGTTTGTCTGCTGTATAATGTCGGTAGCATTTAAGGAGTAATGGTTTAAGTATTATTATTGTATAAAACAAAGGATTCTGCACCTTATTTATACGTTTAATTATTCTAGATATTATTCTACTATGGTTAGATATAACCATGAAAATCGCACTAATATTATATATGTGAAAGTTTGGATGGATGGATGAAGTTTGGTACGTAGATACTTCAGGTCCCGGAATAACACATAGACTACTTTTCATCATCATCATCAATCATCACCACGCGGGTAAAACTGCTGGGTGCAGCTAGTTTGTGATAAAGGAAATAATATATGGTCAGAAAAAAAAAATCCCTAATGAATGAACGAATTAAATGAAATCAGAATTTACCTTCATGAACTGTTCTCATAAATGGTATTTTTAAGCATATTCGTCAGCACTTTCAACAAAATCACCTGAAAAGCCTCCACAAATGGTAATGCTAGCTTGTTGACCAGTAATTTGATCAAGAGAAACCATATATATACACCGCATATAGATAACCATGTACATATATTATATACTAACGGACCCGACAGACGTTGTCCAGGTAGATATTTTATTGTGTCACTAATAAACGAGGAATTTCCAAATACTTATTTCACTAGGTACCATCCAGGGCGCCACCCAAACGCATACAAAAAAATTCATTCAAATCGGTCCAGCCGTTTAGGACGAGACATATACTCGTACAGTAGAATTATATATATATAAAGATTACACGAAAAGAAAAAGATTACAACCCTAACTGCAATTAACTTATTACCCATAATGGCTTTTTACATTGCACTAATCAATTAATTGAATAATTATTCCATATCAATTAAATTATTATCATTACTTAGTCGGTTGCTACAACTATTCCATCGCTTTTTAATTGATATAAAATGACAATTGTGACGAGTAAACGTGTTTTATCAATGAATTTTATTTTCTTCTTTGAACTGCATACATAAATGAAATAATATAATAATAATATAATATGGGACAACATTCACACAAGGTCTTCAGGTCCCAAACTAGGCAGAGCCTATACTATGGTAACCTGATGACTGATATATATACTTAAATACATACTTATATATATACTTTTTTTTATACATATACATACCCAGACACGGGTCAAACAGACATGTTCATACACACAAATGTTTGACCTGTCCGGGAATCGAACCCGGGACCAGCGGCTCAGAAGGCAGAGTGCTACCAACTGCGCCAACCGGCCAGTCAAAATGATAACTGATGGCCGATGAGACCAGTAGATATATATTTCATACCATTATTTGTATACCTAATAAGTTAGATGTTCTCTTTTGGCTGTGTTGAGTAAAGTATTTGATAATGTAAGAAAAAAGTCTTTAATGGCCCTAATTCAGTTAATCACACGAACTAGCTAAAATTCAATAAATTTATCAAAATGAAATAACTCGTAATCCGATTACCTACGCTAGAACTCAAATCACCAAATATTAGACGAGTGTTATTCAACTTTAGTTTTAGTGAGCACCAAGTAAGGGTTACTTCATTTACCTAAAAATACCCGTAATTTTAATAAAAAATAACTAATTTTTGTGTTACTATTGATGAGATCAAGTGTCATACTAATTTAGACTGTATCGTAACCATATACAAACTAAACTTGCTAATTTCATTTTCTAGATTTGGCGTAAAGCTTAGTTCAACAAGGGAATCACTCAGGCAAAAAAGATAAGATGTGAAAGTATTCTTCATGATAATAAGGCATACGTACCATAACGAATTTGTTAGGAAATATTTTCCCAAATACTGAGCGCGTTTCGGAATATCAACTAATTGGTAAACGGGAGCTAAGAGTCCTTGAGTCACCTGTTCTATCCCAAGGACAGTTAGGGTTGCTACTTTTCCTTTTGTGGGTTTTCAGCTTTATTTACTATGTTTGTTATCGAACTCCTCCGAAATGGATTGCCTGATTTTTATGATATTTTGTGTACCTACATTTTATAAGTCTGAGAACTACTGCAAATCGACTACCCGCGTCGTTATTACTGGACTGCAACTTGATCACTGCTTATGTATCAATATTTTATTTATGGTATCTTGTTTAGTAAAATCTTGTAATAACTAATTTTGATAAACAGAAATTTGAGAGACCAGGTTTTATAAAATTGAATAGTATTATTATCCGACCAACTTCGGAGTTATTTGTTAAATACGAACACATACATTTGTATTTATATTATAACTAGCTGCGACCCGCTGTTTCATTCCCGTGGATCACGGATTTTCCCTGATCGTATTTTTTTCTGAATTTTCTGCAGTTTTCGTTTTATATCCTTCTCTAAAATATTACAAAACTTAAAAAAAAAGGTGATGAAATCGATGTCATCGTTCTTAACTTATGGCGTGTGACCTAGTGAAATAAGTATATGGAAATTCCTCGTTTATTAGTGACACAAGAACAATATCTTTAGTAAGAAAAAAAGTAACTTATAGGTTACTTATAGGTTGTGACAACCCTATCTTTTTAAGAGCCTTAATTAAAATTCCTTCAGGGTCCTTACGACCTTTAAGGTTTTTGGCGAATATTTTCTAACGATGATGGATAGATCTTTGTTGAAATGAAACGTAAAAAAGAAAATATCTGTGTTTAGAGTTATATTCTTTGCTAGCTTGCAACCGGCGATTTCACCCGAATGGACTTCGGTTTCTTCGTATAACTTTTTATGAATACATGAAAATAACACTAGTTCTGAAGTGACACTTACCACATTACATTAGTGAAACTGCACCCAAATTTAAAAAAAGTTATTATATTTATTTTTTAAGTTAATATACAACTGCTCTTGGCAATTTACGAGTGTTTAATTTATTGTGATATAATCATTTTAAAGCAGTAAAACGACACAATAACAATCAACAAACTGGTATAATATAGTTAACAAAACATACGTAAAGATGTCGGCTTGTAAACATAATACTTTTTTTCTTTTTTTTTATTACATCCACACAAGGTCTTCAGGTCCCAAACTAGGCAGAGCCTGTACTATGGTTACCTGATGACTGATATACATACTTATATACGTATACACACCCAGACACAGGTCAAACAGACATGTTCATATTCACAAGTGTTTGACCTGTCCGGGAATCGAACCCGGGACCAACGGCTCAGAAGGCAGAGTGCTACCAACTGCGCCAACTGTCCGCCAACCAGTCAAACTTCTAGCTGTACTCTATTGCTAACCTGTTCTCTGATTGTAATTGTTACAGTACTTTGTGCTTATATACTAAACCTAATGTAACCTTTAATATATATTGTAATTTACTTTTTGGAAATGAATATCTATTATTATTATTATATTTATTAGCTTCATATTAATTCACGTTCTTAATTACTTTATACCCGTAGAAACAATTCATAAAGTACTTAAAGTACATAGCTTGTTAGAAAATATTTTTTTAAATTTATTGTGTCACTATTGTCCACAGACAAGTGTCGGTGTTGCAGACGTCAATCCCGTTGCCAGCGTCTGCTGCAGCGGTACGGCGAGCCCCGCCTGATAAACGTCCGCTGCCAGCCACACCAGTGCATACAGGTACCTTCCTTCTAATTTAACTGTACCAAAAATCAGACATACCTCTAACGAAATAAGGTGCATAGCACCGCAAGCTACAGCTTGGCTTATACTAGAACTGCTTCGGTCAAATAGTTATTTAAAAAAAATTTACCAAAAAATAGAACCGACATCAACACTCAAAAGTGTGAAATAACTTGTTGAAGTCGGTACCATGATAGTGCAAAAGTAACTATTATCAAAAAATTGTGCTCATTGTACAGACTTCGACAAGTTATCTCACACTTTTGAGTGTTTTAGCCGGCTCCATGTTATATAGTTTTTTTTTACCCTTTTCAATGGCCTTTGTTACTCACGGGATCAATTTGTGTATGTTCACCGATGTCTTCAGCCGCAATACTATATTGTCGTCGAAGTAGCACTTTTCAGTTATTGGAATGTAACTCCAAACAGCTTGCCCGCTTTTGATGAAATTGAAATGGGATCGCACGACAAGCACCGGATTTCAATTAAAAAAATAATTATCAAAATCGATTCACCCTGTCGAAAGTTCTGAGGTAACAAACATATAAAAAACATACGGATGGAATTGAGAACCTCCTCCTTTTTTGAAGTCGGTTAATAAGCTTCTGTTAATGCTTTTTCACATCTATTAGTAAGGTGTTCAAGCTGGCAAAGCCGCTGGTGCAACCAATTACAGTAGGTATTAACAAAGTACGATGAAATTCTCGTTTTGCTATGACAATGCTACAAATTATTTCTGATGAGCAACTCTTCTCATTCCTGGCATTAGTCACGGAGCTTTCTGCCATGCTACTTGTTATACTTAACTCGGGTTAGTTGTATCTTAAGACGCTCCATTGTGATACTGTTTAAGCTATATTCACATGGGACGAGTTACTTTCGCCAGTAACTTGAAGATTCTTCTAAGAAATTCTAATATATAGTGTCGTAATAAAAAACGAAAAAAAAGATAGTATTGTGGTGAGACTAATTAAAATGAAATTTGGTGATTCACGACAAATCGTATGTATATAAAAAAAGAAGTTGCGCGGATACGCATCGCGGAACATCGGGCTTTTGTTCCCAAGGACCTCGTGTTGAAATATAAGACCCGCTGAATCGTTTACCTTGAGGTTTCTGAGGTGGGTGGAGGAAATGACGCGATCGTAGACTAGTAGGTCTACTAGTCTGGAGATTAGTAGGTGATCTGGTTGGTGAAGATAAAAGTTTCCAGAGCTGAGGGCCAGTGGAAACGAAGAAAACGATGATTGGAGTTTTTCATATAACAGCGCGCCTGTGGCTTTTATAATAGCAATGCGCTTTTGCGTCCCGTAGTGTTGTTCTCTGTAAGGAGAAATAACACTACAATAGAATTTAATATAGACTAACAGTAATGGTCGCGATCTGGAAATTTATAGACTTAGAAAATATTTAGCTGTAGAGTCGATGACGTCACGACAAAATTAATGTCAAGGTCAGTCTGCATCATCAATGGCGTCATAAAAAGTACAATATCGAGTACAATATTCGTTACGTAGGTAAGGTCGTTAACTCCTATGATACGGCCCCGACCCTTATTATGTAGTCCTGATAAAGGTGAATTTACATTGTGAACATCTTGTTTACTTCTAAGATATAGTTGTTTAGTAAGATACGCATAAAATGTATAGTATACAGCTTTCTAAGTTTAGAATCAAAATGTTGAACAGATCTCTTCTGTATGGCAACCGGTGAAGTTTAAATTCTCTATTTATGAGGGCGATTAATTAATCGTTAATATGGCTTGCGAAAAAAGTCGTCTGAAATTTGCTAGGAAATATTGTTATTATTTAAACCGCAATAGGTTTTAAACGCACTATCAGCAAAATTGGTAAATACCCAAGTTTTATTTGTGGCTCATAACAAAAATGAATTCACCAATCCGATAAGAGTTTCAAAAACAGAAAAACGGTGGTCTGTTTCCCGCTAATGAAAGTAATAACAATAATTAATATGTTGAACTGGTTTTATGACGACGCTTGTATTGCTGCTTATAAATTCTAATCTATCAATGGATTCCTTTGAAAACTCTATAATGTTTTGATTGGCTACATGCATACTTGAAAATCAATTAGTATTGTTGGCATTGAACTCTGAATTTTACGCAGTGGAAAGTCTAACAATAATATTTGTTAATTCATTTACACACTCCTGACAATTTCATTTAAATAGATAATAAAATTAATCGTTAACTTTTTAATTTAAACGGTACGGGATGTTATTAATAGCTATAATTAAAAATAAAACCGTTTGTTTTTTATTGTTGTACACTTTTTAATGTTCTTTTTATTTTCTAGGCTCGTCCATCAAATGTGTACCAACAAAAACATGCGAATAATTTTTGTGGTTATTTGGATAAGTAAGCACTGACGTAATCCTATTATTCATCATTTCACGGAAAGTGGACACTTTAGATATGATTTGGCGTGTCAATTTACAGTTACAGCCCCCACATCAAGGTAAATAAGGTTTAACATCACGCAAGCGTTCCTCGGTTGACACTCTACGATATTTACATAGTATCCGTTAAAAAAACGAAGTTTTTTTTTCATCAACCTTCTATTCAATGGCCCACTTCCGCTGATAAATTTAATAACATTCGAGTTGCTTTCATTTTTTTGACCCATTAACTATTATTTCTCCGTCTTTTGATATTTTCAGTTGGAATTATCCTCGAAAAATGTAATTAAAATTTTTATGATTTTTTCTATATTGAGATATGTGGCGTGTTCTGAAAAGTATTTACGAGCCCTCGTAAAACGCTTTTCTAAAGTAGTAAAAGTCATCATCATTAAACCAAAAATTTGAAATCTACACGAAGAGAGTGTATTTTCACAAAGTATAACCTAAATTTCCTTTTAGGACAGTAGCAATATCGTATTGTGCAGAGCAGAAAAATTTTTTTTCAGTGTATGAGATATTTCATCACCTTATAGCTATGTTCGTAATTTTATCGCAAGCTTTAGGCATTTACCACTGTAGTATCAAAGGCATGCACAGCATGTGACTATTAACTTATTGTTTAGGGTATGGCGGGGCTAGTTGATCATTTTTTGGTTCGACCTTCCATAACTTTAAGACGATGTATCGGATTTAATCAAGACATATACTGTTAGGTTCGTAATTTAGTTTTCTTCAAGAGGTCTAGCAACACAAAAACGATCCGAGTCCAAATTTTCAAGTTATTCCCGTAAATACGCGAGCGCTCCAAATTGCTCAACGTGCCTCACTAGTAAGGCTAGTTGAGCATGGGTATAAGGCTAGTTGTGCAATCGCTAAAATAGACGGAATGACTGTATAAAATGATATGAAAACAAAAAAAATTGTAATTAACAAGCAAATATTTCATTTATTATAATTCTACATACGTATAGTTATGATTATAATAATAATTATAAACATAACAATATTAATTTTAATTATGTTATATATTTATTAATATAATATCAATATGAGTTATTTTAATTTTTACACATTATATTAAATCATTTAATTCATTTAAATTTTATTTTTCAATATTGTCGCTGTCAGTTGCTTAGTTTTCGAGATATTTCGATTGCACAACTTACTTGCCTCTACGATCAACTAGCCCCGCCCTACCCTACTTCATGAATTAATGAGGCTTACCTTTATATTCTATGATTCAGACCAAAAACGGTACTACTAGTTTAATACGAGCTACCTGTAAGTGAGGATCCACTCGTGTTTTTAAAATAAAATTAAAAGACAAGTGCAATATGAGTTTTGGGTTGACTATAAGTGAGCGAAAATGAGTACCGAATTCGAAGAGCTATCTGCCATTGACTTCTTACTTTTTATGGACAATGTAGACTCGTTTGACCTTATCCGTCTAGAATACTACATCATTGAACAGAATCAGAAAATTTGCGAGGTGTCTGATGATGAGCCTGACAACAAAGGGTGCCGACAGCTGTTACACCGATTTCTCTGCTACATAAAAAGGTACCCCAGAGCCGATTTTATAGACGGTTATGACGTGTACGACGGACAGCAAAAGTATATTTGTACAAGCGACCCAAAAGCAGAAAACTGCGATAAATTTTGGGAATTAGCCTGGTGCCGTGAAGTTAATACCATCGTGAAGATATCTCAAAGAAGAGAGGAAGATTTCTGTCAGTATTGGAGTTCCAGAGAAGAAAGTGAGATAGAGTTTGGAAGTTTTAGAATTAAGACTCTGATAGTCATCAAGAGACCCCGTTTCATTGCAACATTATTACTCTTGTCTGACCAAAAGAACCGCGAGCGTGAGATTTGGCATTATCATTACACTGCGTCGCCAACTGATAACAATCCAGATGATCCGTTTATATTTTTGTCCTTTGTGTGCAGTCTGAACGACACGTACACTATTTCTAAGAAGAATCAATCAGCTGAATGGAAACCCGGAGCTATTCTCGTTCATTGCAACGATAGTAGCAGTTTTTTGGCGATATATTGTATCCTCGATATTTGTGTAACTGAATTTAAATACACAGGTGCTCTTTCTGTGGCAAACGCTTTTCGGAAAATAAGACAGCGAGAGCACAACTGCTCGAATTATAACGCAGATGACTATAGTTTCTGCTATCAAGCCATTCATATGTATGTGCTAGGGGAAATGGGGCTCAGCCAAAAATATCTAGACGAAAGGGGACTCAATTGATAAAGCACACTGCTGTAGTGATGTATTGTTCACAAATTTTTCTAACGGGAAAATTAACTCTTAACTGAGAATAAATAAGGCACTTTAGATTTCTTATTTATTATTGAAAAATAGTTTATTAGAAAGTATTCACAAAATAACATAGTTTTATATTTATAAGCACCCAAAGATTAACTAAATTAAGCTGCACCGCAATCACCTGTAACAAAACATATCAAAATTAGGTCGTGAATATCTTATGTTCAAGATAATAAACAAAATTTATTTACAATGTCTTCTATTGCCCAAATTCAACTGTGATTCTGATCTTTCATTAATCTGCCTGTGCACTTTTGATAAAAATTGCCAGCAGACTGTAAAATTTAGATTAGAATTATTAAAAAAGTTTTCGAAACTGTTATAATAACTTACTAGTGTGTGACAAGCGATCTACGTAGACGATAATCCATTTGTCATTAAAAATTCGATCAATAAATATGGAAGGATGTTTCAACTGAGATGAGCTCGACATTTTTTGTATTCTGGAAATTAAAAAGAAGTATTAAAAAGTGATAGGTCGTTAAGAAAAGTCCCGTCTTGGAAATATAAATAGTTTATACTTACAATACGTCATTATACCAATTATTATTGATCATATATGTCGATCGAACCGCAAAGTTGTACATCTCGGAGCCTCGTACGCCTTTTTTCGCCAAAACTCTATAAAATAATTTTAAACAAATAAATTAAAAAAACAACAAATTACACAAGGAAAATATGGATGGTAAGGTTGTAGGCAAAGTACTTACTGCTCGATGATTGGTGCAGCAATTAATACAACGTGTCGGTCAGAATTTGGCATGAGCATTTGGGAAATTGGGTGATCATGCCTCGCGCTCATTACGAGAATTTCACTAAAAGGAAAAAGTAAGTCAACTTTATGGCACTCTAAAATAATAATTTTGGTTTATTTTAGTAATTTAAAAGTACTTACAACTTCCCCGAACCTGTGGGACCCACGAGGTTAGATTCAGGCATCAATATCTCCGAGTGTAATGGTATAATCAAATGAATTCGGCCAGTGTCTTCATGTCTGAGAAGGAAGAGAAGAAAAATAAAATCCAAAAATGCACGACTCATAATGCACAAAATAAAGATATACAGTCTTTTGGTTTTTTTATTTTATTAGTTGCAATTAAACGACACTGAGTTACATAGCCATCCGCGGTAAGGGGCCTGCAATTCCTTTAAAGAATTAAAAAAAAAAACATTTGAAGAACTCGCACGTAGTTCGTGGAAACACTCAAATTTCAACTAAATTTCAACATTGTTTTAGATAATTGAACTTCTAATTTTCGTTTAGAAAAGTTTCGAAACTAACAAGAGTATTATTATAAAAATAGTCGTTGAAATGAGGCGAAAAAAATTTTAAATAAAGTTTCATGCAATACTTACATTTCTTCAATCTTTTTAAAAATATATCCCGGTCCTTTCTCATTTTTTATAACCAAACCCGTCACCTCTGATATGGTGAGGCTGATTTTTATACCTTGTTCATAATTACTAACGGCTACTTCCGCTACGCTAGTTATCAAGCTTTTTGCATCCTTTACTGGCCATTCTATTGGTACCAGCATTATCGAAGTTAAGAATTGATATTGTTTCATATTTATTGAATTTAAAAATATTTTATAAGTAAGAACTACCCCAATACTAGAAATGTGTTAACTCGATGAATTCAAAAGAGTAACTGAAGTCCCGATAATTATTTCCGCAAACCGCTGTTCCAGTTATCAGCGACGACCCGATAACGTATCAATGTCACATCCACATGTCGATAATAGTCCAAGATCCCAGAGCGTTCTGACATAACTTATTTTCACATGGATGAAACCTTCATGACTTAGTAGCGTCTAGTATACTTTAAATACCTGCGTACTTGTGGAGCTTGCCCTGTGACACCTGAGCAGGTACCAGGTGAGAAAGGTAACTAAAAATATGTGTTATCTAACTTAAATTTGTATGGCTGATTTATATATATATATATATTTCGTAGAACATTATTTTAAACTCATATAATAAAGTGTCAGACACTTTCCATGGACCAGAGCTTTTGTCAGACGCTTTAAAGCTCGACAAGAAATTAATAAACTTTACTTATTTTTTCATGTCTGACTTTTAAATATGTTATATAAGCCATGCGCTTTAGACGACTCGGCTAACGTCACCGGTTTATTACAAAGTTATATTTCATCAGTCAGACAAATTCGAGTGACCAAACATCCCCTAAACACTAATTTATTCAGTCGAGAGTGCGAGCGCGGGAGCACTATGCGCATGCGTCTCAGAGTAAAAAATTTAAATTTATTGAAAATACTGACTAATTTCACAAGATTTTAGCATCCTTATTTCAATAAGATGAGCTTCAATATTAAGTTGTTGATTAATAAATATTAGAGTGAATTTATTTATTGCATGGACACTTCTCACAAAAATTAAGGGAGCAATCTTATTGAAATAAGGATGCTAAAATCTTGTGAAATTAGTCAGTATTTTCAATAAATTTAAATGTTTTCCTCTGAGACCTATGCGCATAGTGCTCTCGCGCTCGCACTCTCGACTGAATAAATTAGTGTTTAGGGGATGTTTGGTCACTCGAATTTGTCTGACTGATGAAATATAACTTTGTAATAAACCGGTGACGTTAGCCGAGTCGTCTAAAGCGCATGGCTTATATAACATATTTAAAAGTCAGACATGAAAAAATAAGTAAAGTTTATTAATTTCTTGTCGAGCTTTAAAGCGTCTGACAAAAGCTCTGGTCCATGGAAAGTGTCTGACACTTTATTATATGAGTTTAAAATAATGTTCTACGAAATATATATATATAAATCAGCCATACAAATTTAAGTTAGATAACACATATGTTTAGTTACCTTTCTCACCTGGTACCTGCTCAGGTGTCACAGGGCAAGCTCCACAAGTACGCAGGTATTTAAAGTATACTAGACGCTACTACGTCATGACGGTTTCATCGATGTGAAAATAAGTTATGTCAGAACGCTCTGGGATCTTGGACTATAATAATAAAACTGAGTGACCATTGTATGATAAATAGCCGAAATAATTAGAAAAGTTTATGTATCATTGTTGTTATCTATTGGAAGATATAATTATCAATGGTGACCTGTGACAGAATTTGAAATCGGGAAAACCCGAATGACTTCATCGCGAAACAAACAACACATGCACGGGAATAATATTCGGGTATCTCGTTGACAGCTTTATGGTATATAAAATTATTAATTAAGACAAATGGCCGATAATGAACCCAATTTTCATTACACCCACTGTCGAAGCCGATACACGGAAAAAAATAAATAGTAAATGCAACATGTTGAAATCATGTGGCATACAACATGATGCAATCTTGGTAAATAAACATGATGAATTCACGTGGCATACAACATGATTTATCATGTGGATGCTACATGACAATCATGTTGCGATAACATGAGAAAATCATGTGGTATCCACATGATAAATCAATTTTGGAAATGAGCTTGTATAGTTAAAAACATCATTAGTTAACAATATGCAATGGGCATTCCTCAATAATTAACATTTTCGTAAATATAAGCCCATTCTGTTTTTATACTCATCGAGACCTTTCATTTGAGTACCCACATGAATTTTTTTATATATCATATATATGATATTTATGAAATATATAAAATATATGAAAAGTGGATGTGGGTACTACAATAAAAAGTCTCGATGAGTGTAGCATCGGGATGAGCTTATATCTTTAAAAACGTCAATAATTAAAAAATTACATTGTATCTTGTCAACCAATGATATTTTTAAAGATATAAGCTCGTCTCGACATTACACTTATCAAGACCTTTCATTTGAGTACCCACATTAATTTTTCATATATTATATATATATATATATATATATACATATGAAAAATATATCAAAAATGCATGTGGGTACTCAAATGAAAGCTCTTGATGAGTGTAACATCGGAATGAGCTTATATCGTTAAAATCATCATTAGTTAGCAAAATACATTATCATTCGTTAATTATTAACATTTTCGTAAATATAAGTCCATTCTGATTTTATACTCATCGATACCTTTCATTTGAGTACCCATATCAATTCTTTTATATACCTTATATGTACGGTTGGTTTTTTCCCGAAAATCTAGAGAAAAATTTCTTGAGACCGCCATTTTGTTAATGTTCAAAAAAAAGCATCCATCAGGCACTAGATTATCTATTAATGAAGCTATTAAGGCTACATGAAAATCATTTGGTGTAGACCGGGTAGCTCAAATGGTAGAGTAGCCGACATGTAATCGGAAGGTTCTGGGTTCGAGTCCCAGTCCGAGCTATTACGAATTTTTTCTCGCTTATTCTATAAACTCACATTAAGAAGTTCCTTTCCTTACTCCTCTCTCAAACCCTTTCCTTCCCCAATATCCTTGTTACGTGAATGTTGGAACGCTTCACGTAATAAATAATCCGTAATTCCTGTTCTTTCCCGCTTCACAGCATTATTTCATTTAATTTAAAAATGTGGAACGCTTCACGATTTTGCGTGTCATCCTTCAAATTAAATGAAATAATGCTGTGAAGTGGGAAAGAACAGGAGTTACGGATTATTTATTACGTGAAGAGTTCCAACATTCACGTAACAAGGATATTGGGAAGGAAAGAATTAGGATAAATTACCCGGTCTATACCAAATTACGTGAAGCCTTAATTCAGTTAGAGAGACAAACGGCTGATAAGAAAATCGCTCCTATAATTGTTCAATGCCTCGACGCGATTGGTGGCTCTGCGGTGTTTTGCGTATTTGATATATGTGCCACGCAATTTGACAAAACTGGAACCCTGTCACTGCCCAGTGTTCTTAAAAAAGTTCGCCAGCAAAAATACGGATTTATGAATTGCTTAGATGACTATACCTTGTGTTACCAATTACTTGCAGTCTATGTTAAGGAAAAGTTGTTCATGTTGCCTTTTATCTAAATTGTATAACATTGTTATCAAAAAGCATTCAATACTTTCTTGTACTTAACATTATTTTACAAGCATTAGTATTAATGTCCTTAAATATTGTTACTTTTGGAATTTATGTCTATGTTTAGATTTTTCATAATCATTTACTTGAAATACTTTTATGCGCGCTTAATTCATTCTATTGTGAATCTTCTTCTATATTTTTATGATTAATAGCATCTTTTTTGAACTCTTTGCAATGTTTAAGTCCAGTTTAAGGACAGCAATTGATTACAATAAAAAGTCCATAAGTTGAAACGTAATTTCACAGAAACCATGTTATAAAAGTGCGACTTAAAAAAATATTCTCAAACTTTTGATACGTAAAATGTAGTTACATCTATAGTGTATAAAATGTAGTTACACCACGTAAGGTATCATTAATAAACGCATACTGACCTGCATTTATCTTCATTGTGGTTAAAAGTCATGTTGATAGACCGGTGAATAAAAATATAAATGATAAGAGTAGTTATATAAAGGCGTCGATCATCACCGGAGCCTAGTACCAAATCAATTGGGATTATTGCAACGTTAATTTTTTAGCTTTATCATAATAAAGCTAAAAGTTCTACTTACAATGGCTACAGGCCTCTTTGTGATGCACAACAGCTGCCATTATTTGAAGCAAGTAGCTGAATCTGAAATAAAATATGTCGAAAGGATTTGTCGAGAGCACCATACCATTCTCAACATTCAGGTAAGCGGTTTCTGTAAAGAATGTAAGAAATTGAAAAATATTAAGAAGAATCGGTATCAAAACATCGAATGTTGGGATTCTACTAGGGTGCGTTTAAAAAAACAGAGATCTTACTACATTCATGCGAACTATGTTGATGGTTTTGAACAAGCCCGGAAATTCATAGTGACCCAAGAACCGATGAACAACACGCTCGAGGACTACTGGAGCATGGTTTGGCAGGCTGGTACTAGGGTTATTGTGATGTTGAATGGTGCCGACGCACCTGCAGTGCCCTCTGTAAGTGACTATTTCGAATTGAAAGGATTTAGGGTCACCGTAACAAGTATCGCTTTGCAAAATGATTACGTTGAAATGGCTATGAGTGTATATAATATTAAAACCGTGCAATCAAGAACTGTCCATTGTTTCAAATACCTGAGCCGGCCAAAAGAAAGTGTTACTGACATATTGACGCTTATCACTTTCATGAAAGTAGTGAATGACAGGCAAGAGTATTACAATATACCCGGCTTTATAAGTCCGCCGGGTCCAATAGTTGTCTACAGCACCACTGGCATCGGGAGAGCTCCAACGTTTTGTGCCGTGGATATCTGTTTGTCTCAATTAATAAACACAGCAACGGTATCGATACCAAGAGTTGTGTTTGATATTAGACGACAAAGACGTTCAAGCTTCGAGTCTATAGACCATTATTTTTTCATTAATAATGTGATAGTTTATTTTTTAGCCACTATTCGACCGAATAGTGAGTTATTCTTGCGACTTCTTTAATATCGCTCACTTTGAAATGCACTTTTGTAATCAGGTTCACTGTGGGTCGATTGATGATGAACTTTAATTGTTTATAAACTTTGCTCCAAAGAGTAGAGTTAGTAATAAGTAGTAAGTAATTAAAGGAATTATCCTACCATGATTAAATACATAGCTTTTAAAAGTCTTGTAATTAGACTTTTTACATCGTTTTATAGACAACTATTTTTTATCAGAGCTGCTGTTTAATTAAAATCGACATTAATAATTGTATACAGTAAAAACTGCTACAAAATTAATATTCCTTAGGAGTGTGATTCAATGTTATTAGTAAGTAAGGTTTGCGGTTGGATGAATCAACTAATAGTTATGATTGAAATAAATATATTTTCTATGTGTCTTATGAATCGTTTTTAATTTAACCCATTTATATTCTAAGTGGATTTAATACTCCACGAGATAGATACTAATGGATCTCAATAAAATCAGAAATGGATTTTACTGAAAGGAATGTTATTGATAAACGAGCGTGCAATATCGCTAGATTTTTGAGTATCAAGCAGCATAACTGTTCCCAATGTACCTATAGAAGGTAAGTTTCATAAAAGTTTAGAGTTGATGAAAGTTAAAACTCCCAAGTCAAGTCAGCAAGACCGTTTGCGACCTTAATAATCTCAATAATTATTGATATCGAACATTGTTGCGTATTTTATGATCACAACGTTGACAGGAGGTAAATATTATAAGAATTGACCCTATTCGTGATCCGGACTCGGCAGATCCAGACCGTGACAGAAGGTTACAACTACATGACCTAAGTGCTGTTAAAAAAACACATTTGAGACGTTTCTGCATTATACAAATCAAGGTTCAACATAACGGTCAGTTTCGCTAGTAGAAAATAATTTTTCAAATTTTTCTATTTTTTTTGGATTTAAATTCTTAAATTTCGACATTGAACAGGTCCCTGGATACCGGCTGTTTCTTTTGAGTGGCTACAGCCATCAACAGCCTAAATGTGGTCAGCTTTGCTACTGGTGCATATGTTTGGTCATCACAATTTGTTTGCTCAAAACCACGAGCTACCAGTCGAGCTTTGTAAACAGGCTTTCCTTCTGCTTCTTTAATTCTGAACACCCATTTGCTACTTACTATATCAGCTCCTTCTGGAACCTTTGACACTTCCTCCCAAGTATTATTTTCTTTCAGGGCTTTTAGCTCCTTCTTCATAGCTTCTTCCCACATATGTTTGTCAGGTCTATTTATGGCTTCCTGGTAGGTGATTGGTTCATTGCAACTGAAACTGAGCAAATTGTTTATGGTATCATCTGTGTCTGCTTCATAATCATCCAACCATCTTGGTTTCCTAGTTTCTCTTTTAGGCCTTTCTTCCCATGTTTCTTCCTCTTCGCTCTGATTAATGGACTCCTGATCGTTGGTACTTTCGAAGGTTTCGTTTGTAGCATCATCAGAGCTACCTTCATATTTTTCCTCTTCAACATTCAAATCATTGTTACTTTCTACATAACTTTCTTCGATAGTCTCTTCCAGTGGTTTGTCATATCCCGTCAGTATTTCAATATCTTTATCTTTTGTTTCTATAGCTTTATTGCCCCAATTGATAAATACAACATCTCTTTTTATTCTGACATCATTCTTCTCTGGTAGGTATACTCTAAAACCTTTGGTGTTTTCTCCATATCCGACGAAATAGCCAAATTCAGCTTTGCTATCAAATTTCAGCCGTTGCTGGTCAGGAACATGTACAGCAACTTTGGCTCCAAAGATTTGCAATTTTGTGACATCATAATCTTTGCCACACCATAGCTGATATGGTGTCTTATTTTTGGTACGACTTGGTCCACTTCGGTTGATAACATACACAGCTGTGTTAATTGCTTCGGCCCACAAGTTTTTATTTAGACCACTTTCTAAGAGCATTGTTCTTGCAGACTCTACAACCGTGCGCATTTCACGTTCAATACAGCCGTTTTGCTGCGGATTGTACGGTACACTTGTTTGGTGTTGAATACCATGAAAGTCTAGTAGCTTTTTCATTTCCTGCCCAATAAACTCTTTTGCATTGTCACTTCTTATGTACTTGATTTTGTGGCCTATGCTTACTTGAGTTTGTTTTATAAACTGGCTTAGACATTTAACACTCTCTGACTTATTCTTCAGAAAATAAACTGTTCGGTACTTTGTGAGATCATCTTTTAGCAATAAGAAGTACTTTGCTCCACCAAGAGATACTTGTTCAATCGGTCCTCCAATATCCATATGAATAATTTCTCCTGGCTCTTTAGCTCTATTTTCCGTCATATTTGGAAAAGGAAATTTGTGTTGTTTTCCTTTTAAACAGGCTTCGCAGGTTTCTTCTTCTCCTTTGTTGTAACTTATATTATACTTTTGAAGAATCAGTTCTATTTGATGTATATTTTGATGTCCCAGTCGGGCATGCCAATCTCTCAATCCTGAAGTACTTTTTCCTATTAATGCCACTTTCTCTCCTTGACTAAATCTCATAACATACATTTTACCATGTCTCTTAGCTATGGCATGTATAATGTCATTTTTCAATATTTGACATTCATCTGCTGTGGACTGTAATACATAACCTTTGTCCAAAGCTGCACTCATTGAGAATAAGTTGACTTTCAGTTCTGGGACATACAATACGTTACTGATTGTTGTCGGTATCCATTGTTCACCATCAAATGCTTTCAGCTTTACATCTCCGTGTCCTATTGCTTTTATTATTTTCCCATCACCAACAATTACGTATCTTGGCACCATTAAATTTTCAAAACTATTAAATATGTCCTTGGTCGAACACATATGTTCAGATGCACCACTGTCTAAGTACCATTCTTGGTTGTTACTGTTTGAGGTGAGAGCATATAAGGGTACAGATGTTATAAATGCATTTTGTTTAGTATTATTATTATTAGATTCTTTGTTTTGCTTTTGAAACCAACATTTATCACTTTTATGCCCCCGCTTTTTACAGTGCTTGCAAAACAATGCCTTACAGTCCTTTTTGTAGTGGCCAATCTTGCCACAGATAAAACACCGTCTTGAGTCCTTTTTTGAATCAACTTTCAATGCGGTTTCATTCTGACTTTGATCTTCATACATTTTATTTCTTTGTTCTTCAATTAATAACCTTGCCGTCAATTCGGCCAAGGTTTTTTTGTCTGCTGGCACTGAATCCCATGCTGTTACAAAATGACGATAATTTTCACCAAGTGAGGATAATATTTTTGTGATAACCATATTTTCAGGTATATCTCCTTTTGCTTGGCGGATCATGTAGACTAACCCATCAACTTTTGATATGAACATTGCAAGATCCTCGTTTTTGGCAAGTTTTATTTCGAAAAATTGCTGTTGAAGTATATGCAGTGACACGTCAGATTTTTGCTCATATACAGTGCACAGTTTATCCCAAATTTCTTTCGCTGTATCACAATTCTGCACTAGCAGCATTACTTTAGGGGCTAGTCTGAGAACTATGACGCTTTGAGCCTTAGCGTCGAGTTTCTGCCACTCGTTCCATCGAGCTAGTTCTGCCTCATCTGTTGTTTTTACGGGACACGAATACGTTCCATCCACTATTTCATACGCGTTTATAGCTTTTAGAATAACTTTTATCTG
This sequence comes from Apeira syringaria, assembly GCA_934044485.1. NCBI lineage: Eukaryota > Metazoa > Arthropoda > Insecta > Lepidoptera > Geometridae > Apeira > Apeira syringaria. Next base: position 34,801 of record CAKOGW010000018.1, read on the forward strand.
GAATCTCCAGCTGCTCCAATTTTCTGAGCCTTCTAGCCTCAATCCTTGGCTGTTCGAAGATATGACACTAAAATTGTCCATTGTCTTGTTCCCTTTTCTTGTTAAAACAAAATGGCTCTGCTTGACCGCAGCTTATTTTTTTTTCGTTCTGCTTTACCGCAGTTAGTTTTCTTGTTCTTCACCACAAGCTCAATCTCTGTCCATCAGGCAAGGGCTGGGCCCATAACCTATGGAAATATTTGAGAAGAAACGAGGACTTGGAGCTTGTGAAATATATTTAAATTGAAGAAAACTAAATCACCATTTTACCGGCATTTATTTACACAGAATATTTTAACATATTAGAACTACAGATAAAATATAATTGTTGCTATTACTAAAATAAAGTGAGTCATTGGGAATTCACTTTTTAGGTCAAAATTACTGGGGTAGTAAAAATATTTAGAAGTTTTTTAGGCCCGTGGGGCTTGTGTTGTGTGTGAGTTAGAGTATAAATATTTTCTAAAAGTCTTCGTGAGTTTCTTTTATCTGGATTAAAATTTGGCTTATTTATTTTTCAGAAAAATATTTATTAAAATTGTACGTGTACTGTACAGTCGACAAAGAAAACTGACGGAATATTATTTCACGGGAAAATCTACCTTGTTTTATAATGATGTCAAATGATGTCCAGCCATAGGATGGTAGACGTGACATTTGGCTGACTGTACAAAAGTAAACTATACCCGTTCGCTCAAGTAAACAAAGAAGTTTGTATTATTTGAATTTGCTTATTGCGTAAAAACAAGTCATAAAAAAAAATATATTTTCTCGACTATTTGTGTGTACTAATCGTAATGCAAAAAGGTTCATAGTATTAAGGTACGTACTATTGTTTAAGAAAAAGAAATTTCTTAGAACTCTGTACCTATATTCTGTAACACTAGTGAAGCCTTCTTGTTGTTGGTCTTAAGATCCTAATAATAATCCTGGTAAAAAACCCAGCTGTGAAAAGTGAAAAAAAAAAAAAACTTTTTTGTTTTCTTTTAAACATACTACACAGTGCATACCTATTTAAATCTAGTAAATTTGATTGGATCATTGATAATAATATAGTTGGTGTTGTTAAATAATTATATATTATAATGGAATTACTAATAATTAGTGATTTAGTGTTCTTACGTTCATTATAATTTGGAGGCATTATTAGACGGATACAATAAAATCAAGAATTCTTTAAGCAGGTACCTATTACAGTTCCTTAAGAAATAGGAGATAGAGTCGATTTTATAGCAATTTGTGTAAAACTTATGTATATGCCTGTCCAAAAAAATTGGCATAGTATCGATTGGAATTATTTCTATTAGTTGATTTTATCATAAGCCAGCTCAAAATCACACGGCAAGTTATGAAGACTGCTCGGGGTTCTTTACTATATCTAATCAGAAGTGAAGAACTCCAAAGAAAAGGAAAAATCACTGACATAGCCCAGCGTAGGAGCAAGTTGAAGTACCTAGTAGTAGGCAAGGCACACATCACACAAAGCTGAAAGGGGCGCAAGGTTCTAGAGCGGAGACCATGGACTGGCAAGCACAGTATAGAATGTTCTCGGAAAAGGCGGACAGACGACCTGATAAGTCGAAAGAGGCTGGACTCGGACTGTTTTCAACCGATCCATGTAAAGAAAATATGTGTGAGGCAAGTATCCAGCAATGGATGTACTAAAGCAGAAACGAATTATGAGCAAAGAAAATAGCCAATTTCAATTTCCACCGTTTCGTTTTATCGCCATAAAGTCGAAGAGCAGATGGAGACAAAGCCTAACATCCTAACTCCATTAAAATGGCCGCCGTGCAGAGGAACAGAAGCGGAAATAAAAGACGTTCCGTTTTCAAATGAATTGGAGCACGATTCATTTTCTCCGTGATTGTCCCGTTAATAGAACTTCCAGTTATATAGACCCGGTTGTCTCTATATTACTGGAAGTTGTTTTTGCAAGTGCAGAATAAAGTTACAATGACCTCTTCAGATGAACTCTGCAGTTTCAAATGGGCGCAAATTCAACGAAATAAGAAAATTGCAACTTATAATACGTACGCTATCTAGTTCAATGATTATCTGCAACATCATTGTTCCGTTGACCCCATGAAGTCTGTTACCGAACCGAGGGGAAGACCACTTTTTAAAATGTATTCAGTATTATTTATTATTATTATTTTATTTATTTATTAACATTCACACAAGGTCTTCAGGTCCTAAACTAGGCAGAGCCTGTACTATGGCAACCTGATGACTGATATACATATACACACCCAGTATAAAAAGAAATAAATCAGATTGAAATGAAATAATTGATCTAGCCTATGATGTCACTACTACCTTGATGGTAAGTGGTAATGTGGTGGAAAATGTTGTCACAATAGACCTAGAACGCTTACAGGCTCTCAAGGACTGTTGCTTGAACAATCATGTCTCTTGGAGGTCTAGTGTGATAACATCTTCGACCACATCGTCACTGACCACCAAGTGAGATCGTGGTCAAACGCTAGATCTATATATCTATATCTATATACAGTTTAAAAAAAGCTAGACAGGCGGGTACTCAAAAGTACCCTATCACCATGATGGGAAATGAATTACTATGCTTAGTAGGTATCCCAAGGGATCACTATTTAGGCGGGGATCAGACTAGAGACCCTTACATTAACAGCGGATATTAAAAGCCAGAGGGTATCACCGCTTCAAATCGTATAATACAATACGATGACATTTTATTGTAATCCAGTGAAAAAGAGATAACAGTGAATAAAAATCAATCATTAACATGTTGGTACATTGAACGGTCTTATCGTTTGTAGCTATTCCTTCCAGACAATTTTTGGTTGGACAGTGTGGCTTTTTTATCGGATACATTTCGGCGAATGTCCACTGGAATCACACAATTTTATTCCGCCATCTCAATTCTAGCATCGATCAACCAGGCGTACGGCTATGCGTCACCGCTACATGATAGATATATTATCATTACGCACGAAGCGTTTTGCTTCCTTTTTATAATGCGTACTGACAGGAAGTGGAACTCACTGCCTGAGTCTGTGTTTCCCGATAGGTACAACCCGGAGTCTTCAAGTCGCGAGTGAATACCTTCTAAGTTTGCGTGCTACACCTTAGGCCGCGTACAACCAGTCAAAATATAGAAAAAAACGAGAAAGAATTCGATTTTATTTTTATATTATTGCGTAACCCAGTTTTTGAGAGTTTGTGAAGTTATTAATATCTAACATGAAAATGTACTATTAACCGAAGTATTAACTATTTTTCTACAATTTTTATACGTGTAAAGAGGTTTGCTTCCCACACGTCACCCTCTTTCTCTTGCAGAGTATATTTAATACGTTTATGTGAAGAAAACCCAACACCCCCTGCCCCGGAGACATGTTCGTTAGACAACGAATTGCGTTGGATGTTGGGTGCAGTTCTGTTTCATCCCCTTGGGGGGTAGGTTTGCTATATTTGTTTGTATACCCGATTCTAGAACGTGACTTACATTTACAGTAGATAAGAGTTACATTTTTTTTAAACTTGGGTGCTTATTCTCTACTCTCAGTCTACTGTAGTATGTAGCTGTAGTATGTAGCTACATTGATGAAGCGATGACAGCTCAGCGGTGGAAATGTCGGCTGTCAAACTGACGGATACTGGTTCGATCCTCACCAACGAGTTGAGCTTCTGGTGGAGGTTTATATTGTGTTTAACCACTATTTCACTTGATGGTCAGTGACGATGTGGTTGAAGATGTTATCACACTAGACCTAGAATGTTTACTGGCTCTCAACGACCGCCACACTATGTGTTTGGAGACAGATTTCAAACTTGAGGGTCGTGGCTAACCAGGCTAGTCGAAAGTACCCTATCACCATGCTGGGAATTCGATAACGGTGTTACCTTCACCAGAAGCTCAAGCTGTTGTTGGGGATCGAAGCAGTGTCCGTCAGTTTGACTGCCGACGCTCCCCCTGTTGAGTTATCATCGCTTCGATGTTTGTATTACTATAAAACGTAAATATAATTAGTATATAAAAAAATTGACATTGGTAGTGATTCGCTTATTCAACTGAACTAAACTAAAATTTTGTAAAACGAAATCAGTTCTTATACGGTTACGGTAAAGTCTAAATTAGTATAAGACTTATCAATAACATCACTAAAATGAAATGTATTTATTAAATTTGCGGGTAGTTTTAGCGAAATCAAGTCGCTACTTATTTGGTGCCTACTAAAACTACCCGCAATTGACCAGCAATGGACTAAACTCGTCTAATATTAGTGAGAGCGTTGTATGGAGTTATGCTAATTTGAATTTTAGCGTAAATAGAATACGAACTATTTCAATTTGAAGAATTTTAGTGAATTTTAGGTAGTTTGTGTGATTAACAGAATTAGGGCCATTGGCCCTAATTCTATCTCTATTACTGTACTACATGTAGCTTCTCTATCTCGGGAGTATCATAAAGTTTTAGCCATGCCATTGAGCATTCCTAATTTTCAAATGGGTAAGGTTCAAGACACAAATGAAAGCGATATGGATAATATATAAAAGTAACAAATAATCAATTTAAGGCAACCGCAAATATTTTCATCATCACCTGGGACATCAAGTACTGTACTTGACTGGCCGGTTGGCGCAGTTGGTAGCACTCTGCTTTCTGAGCCGCTGGTCTCGGGTTCGATTCCCGGACAGGTCAAACATTTGTGTGTATGAACATGTCTGTTTGACCTGTGTCTGGGTGTGTATATATCAGTCATCAGGTTACCATAGTACAGGCTCTGCCTAGTTTGGGATCTGAAGACCTTGTGTGAATGTTGTCCCATAAAAAAATAAAAATATTCTTCCCTTATGGGAAGACTGAAGACTTCCCTGTCCTCCAGCGGAAGGCCAGCACTGGCTTCCCAACCAGTAGTATGCTGAGCTAGGGCCGTTTTGCGATTATTACATTGTACTTACTTTCTTTTCTTATGTCAAGTAAAATGTGTCCGTACAAGTTAAGTAATATATTATCTTTAGTGTACTAATTTTTTATAATAATCGTAAATAAATAAATGATTTTTCTTTTTCTTTTTTCGTTCTATGGTTTTCCGGGAGGACCTTCTTCCTGGGACCTTAGACAGATAGTAAACCTTAACGGTGGCCGAGAACTTGTCGAGCCATCAGTTGAAATTTTTTTTTTAGTTCTTCAAGCAGTGGGCAGTGCATGCCCACTGCCACTTCAACTTGGTATTTCATACGATGGTGACTTTCGTTTATCTATGGATCTTCTCCTTTCTGATTCGATCGCGTTCAGTAACCTGAGCATAGTCCTCTCCATAACCTCTTGAACTAGTTTGAGCCTGCTCACAAGGCGCTTATTTAGATATACAAATACAAATATTTTTATAGACACAAAACACTTTCAATACATGATAGCTTACTAGAACATGTGGTTATCGATGTATTCATAATTATGTATGTAAATACAATATAAAAGGCCTTTAGCAGCCGGGCTAGGGTATAAGATATCACGTTTCTGTTCCGTAAGTCATCACTGGTGTTACACAATATTCGAATCCATTCGTTTGAAAATAAATTATATGCAATTAGAAAACGTTCAAAACTTACAAGTTTTAATTAAAGGTAATCGCAAAAAACTGAGCTACTATTATAAGTGACCATATTATTAATGGTTATTTCTCACTTTAAAGTTGGAGTTGTTTGGAAGCGTTCTAAGCGTGAATTGTCCAATGAAACTCTCATTAAGTACCTTATGAATTGTAAATGGTTAAGTTTATTCTGATGTTGCAAAAAGTGTTCTATCATCCATCTCTATCATATCAGTCTTGAAAAAGAATAGTATCACCTTGTTTCTTGTCCTTCCCGACCTTAAAGTTAATTCCCGAACGTCGTTTACACCTTAACCCATTGAGGATCGGCTCACACAGTCCATAACTCAGAGTTCCGAACGATTAACCGAACTCAAATGTAGTGAGAGGAGGTTAATGAAGTACGCGCGATATCTGCCGCGTTAGCTCCCGAACTGGTTCTGATTGAGATATTAAAATAGGGGCCCTAAGTTCATTCTACATAACTTATTAGACAACGTCATCATACCATCATCTCAGCCATGGGACGTTCGTTGCTGGACGAATTTCTTCTCCATTGATCTTCACATCGAATCAGAAATGAGGAGATTCGTAGAAGAACGAAAGTCACCGATATAGCCCAGCGGATTAGCAAGTTGAAGTGGCAGTGGGCAGGGCATATAGTTCGAAGAACCGATGGCCGTTGGGGCCGAAAGGTTCTCGAATGGAGACCACGGACTAGCAAGCGCAGCATAGGACGGCCACCGACCCGGTGGACAGACTACCTGACTACGATCGCAGGCAAGGGCTGGATGCGGGCCGCTTCCAACCAATCCTTGTGGAAATCAATGGGGGAGGCCTATGTCCAGCAGTGGACGACCTATGGCTGAGATGATGATGATGATGATGATGATGATCTTCACAAAGCCGGTTGGCAGCCTCTACCAATTTTCAGGTCATCTGTCCACCTTATCGATGGACATCCTGCAATGCGCTTGTGGTCTCCACTCGAGGATTTTGTAAGTCCTTCAGCCATTTATTAGCGAAATATATGCACTGTCTTCTAGTTTATGTCAATGACTTTTGTTTCTTTATGGACCTCCTCCCATTTATTGAGTTGCGTAGAGAAACCCGGAGCATAGCTCTCTTTTTTATACTGTATACATCTAGCGATACTAGCGTTTGACCACTATCTCACTTGATTGTCAGCGATGATGTGGTCGAAGATGTTATCACACTAGATCTAGAATGCTCTATTCATAGATAGTTGTAAACAAAGTATTACTCATCAATTAGGGGGGTATTTGGCGGAGGCGTATGTTCAGCAGCAACTCTCTAAACCGTAGAAACCGTAGTGGTCTTGAAATGTTGTAAAGGTAGCCCACTGGTAGGCCTATAGTAGGTTCGGGTAAACAGGAAACTGTCGAAACACGTTGCTCGATAGAGTTCCAAATTAACCTTCAGACTGTAGCGAAAAACAAAGTTCCTAACTTTTAATGTATCAATGGTTAAGCATAATGAATCGCCTTACTTTAAAGTACCATACTAGTGAGTTGGGTACATATTTGAGATGGATTTAAACGATACAACTTTCAGTCAAAGCATGAGCCTGAGGCAGGGTTTGAGCTCGGGAAAGGCAGATCAAAAGACGACGCTTTCTCTCCTTGAAAATCATCTCTATACATTTTTGCCACATGTAATATTATTTATAAAGAAATTATTGGACACTAACTACGCTCCGGGGACTCTTAATTTGTTATTTTATAATGCCTAAAGATTCATATATTAAAAAATAGTTTTTCATACATATGAAAAGATATAATAAAGATCATTTTGAGGATACAACGCTACGAGGAATATATATTGAGTTTGTTGGATACAGGGATACTATTGATGTTCATTTGAGTATTTGGGGCGAGAAAATAACAAATGAGTAAATAAATACCGTAGCATTGGCGTTGTCGTCACAATACAAATAAAAAAGTCAATAAATAAAATAGTCTTCATTTCTGCAATAACAATCCATAAAAAGGATAAGTACATATAAGAAAGAATGAATAAATAACATATAACTAAATAATAATTAGATAGAATAAATTTCAATTTATTTTTAAACAACTTAAAAAAAAAGAAAGTTACTCTCTCTCTCTTACTTTATGTGTGTTCGCGGATATCTTCGTTTATGAACCGGTTTTAAATAAAAATAAAATATATTATATAAATAAAATATATATCGATAGTTACTTAATTAGCACTCTGGTGCACCGTCAAGTAAGATTTAAAAAAGTCTATTGAAATATTTAAATCATCATCGCAACCATAGGACGTCCAGTGCTGGACATAGGCCTGTCATATATACAAATATTTAAATACCTACATAAATATATACAGTGATTTGGCGAAATCTCTAACGATTTTTTGAGTCTTGTTGGGTGTTACTTTCATGGCAGATGAGATAAGATACAAAATTAAACAATTGGTATTAATTGAAAAGTAAACTGGAAAATACGTTTTTTGATACAATCGTTATGCTTTACCAGTTAAGTCCGACAGTTGCGCAATTTCTCTTTAAATACTATTTATAACTAATCAGGCTTATGGTTTTGATTGAACGAGAACAGTACAGTTACGAGCCAAAAGTGCTAACAACTAAACAGTTGTTTACACAAAACAGCGGTCACTGGAGTGTAATTTTGTATCCAAAGGGAGTAATTCTCACAGTCCTATGTCAACCAATGTCGACTTTATCAAGTTAACAAACACACTCGGCATTGCATCCCGGAAAGGCGTCGTGGCACCCCCTTTAACTGAATTAAAGGCTTTCAGTTGTGTCTTACTAACGAATGCTATACGCATGGCGGTATTACGTATCTTGATAGCAATATTGTTATTGAGATTAATTGCAATGTTAACATATGACATTGTATGACGGAGAGTTAATTACAGCCTGTTTCATGCTGATTGCGAAGAATGATTTAATGTAAATTATCGTTGCTTCTCGGGACTCTATACGTATTCACTGCAAACAAAATGTATTTTAAGAAAACTTGAATTTAATTCAGAGATTCAAACTCTGTCAATTGACATACTTATATAATATATTTTCTATATATAAATGTGTATCTTAGGGTGAAGAAAATATAACATTGTAATTTATAATTAAACTTGTCATTATTTAAACGTGGTAAACCGGGAATTGTTGATAAAATTGTTAATATTTTTTTAAACGTTAAAGGACTAAATGCAGCGTTCCAATACAAATTTAGTCAAATCACTAATTATAAAAACATAAATAGCGCCGTTTTACGTAACGCAGGCTACTTTAAATTTGATTTCATTTGCTAATTTATGATTGATTATTTATTTATTATTAGGTGATGTCATTTTCCCCTTTAACTTTCTCGTGGTATGACAAATGCGCATGAACTGTATCTTACACCAGAAGAAATTAAAATAAAAAGTCTAATAATGTGTTTATAATATCATAGGACCTTTAACCTAAAGATTATTGCTATAAAAAAGGTATGATGATACGAACTGTTTTACGATACGTAATAAATTCTCAACAGAAACAGACAAGCCTATCGCAAAGTTCTGTGCCACGTCGCAGTAAACTCGCGTTAACTTCTTCTGATACAAACATTAGACGTGTTAAGCTTCCAAACACTCTTCTGTGTGTACGTTAAATGCCCGAGGCCTTTGTTCAAATTCTTTGGTGGCTTTTTAAACTCTTGGTTGTTATATAGAAGAGAAGAAAAGTTTGTGAAATGTACATCATTAGAAATGCTCCCTAGGCGCGAATCAAACATTTACGCCATTACCTTGTCAGTTGTATTTGTATAATAGAAGGTACTGTCGGCCAAGAAAGTGGTGAACTACCCTAAGGTTGAATTCCGCTTGGAGATTTATAGGTGATAAAGATTAGTTTAGCTTGCAGATCGATCTGAAAACTTCTATTGCCATCTTTATCTGATTATCGATAATGATGATTACTGTTTGTTACGTGATAGCTGTTCTTAGTTTAAACTTGATGAAACCAACCAACCAAACCATTGTAAAGTTACATATAATTGTAAAGTTCTAACCAACCAAGGCGAGTCCACCTGTCGGTTTTACAAATTATGTAAACTTGTTATTACAATATGTAAATAAAAAAGTTCAATATTTTGTTATTTATTTAGAGAAAAAAAAATTGTACATAATTAAAGGTTTTAATTAATAGTACACATTAAAACTTCTATATCATTTTGCATGCCATATTAGAAGTAAAAAGATACTGTTACAGATATGTTCGGTTTTAGTTCTACTATCGCGAACATATAGGAATTTTTAAACTAATTATTAAGAAATAATTGCTGCTGAGCTTTGAGTATCCAGCCTATTATTTATCTGAGCTGCTGAGCATGTTATCGAAATCTCAAGAAAGTAAATGACAACTTTGACAACTAAAAACAAAATGAAACGTAAAAAAGAACGCCCCACATACCCCCGCTTTAAAGCTTACCTTTAAATTCTACACAATTTGCAATGTAATAATAATAATATAAATGAAAATATTTGACGTATACAAATATTCTCATTTTGATTAATATCTGGAGCATCTGTTGCTAAGGCAGTCGTCCACTGTTAATATTTCGCATCATATTTCACCGGCCAGTTGACGGCCGGGCGAGATAGGACGCGACCGCGAGTTTGGCGATGATGGATAACGCGACTTTTGCTTATACAGGACGTACAATTATGTACGATTACAATTTCATTTAAGACAGTTATTGTGTAGTCGACCATTTAAGACGGATGCTAGTAGCTTAGCAAAATTACGTATTATAGCTGGCCACTCTCTTCTTTCTCGATTGGGTGGAGACGGAAGAGACGGAGTGATAAGGGGATGTTGATGGGCTCATCCTATCTTGCCCAGTCCCAGAGGGCGTAGAGGGGCATGCGAGAGATTCCGGCGAGTCTGGAGTATGGCGAACGTGGTGTTTCGTGGGCCATTCTGAGTACGAGACGTGGTTGGCAGTCACCCCGTCGACCGAGGAGGGGTCCAGAAAACGGACCACCGCCGCCGCGGCAAAAACGGAGCAAAAACGTACCCGTGACCCTGGTGTTAGGTGCTGGGACGTAACACCAGGGGTTTTAGTTGGTGCATCTCTTACATAACTACCCCTGTTCCTCCCGGGAAGGGATGTGTATCCAACGATTTCTTCTGTGGCAAAAAAGTCTCATCAACCCCCCTGTAGGTACATTATATATGAGGTAATCTAACTCCCCGACCCACGGGCCATGACAGAAGGGTAAGAAGAAATAGTAAGTATATTTTTTAACCTTTACATGATCTGGAGCAGAAAAAAATAATGTACATATTTATAAAAATAACATGCGAATTTTTGAACTAATTTCTATAATCAGTGGCTAAATCTGGGTATCCCAAAGTTTTTCTATTCCGGTGGCACATACTCAGTTTAAAAAAAATATATTTATAAATTCTTACATAACTTAACGTTACGTTACGTAATAGTACTTGAATGTAACAGAAGACCATCCTAGCGTTACATATTAGTAGTTCTCTTTAGTATATTATATTCTTTAATATTCAATACGTTCATATGTTCCCGGATAAATAAGTAAAAATTCGTTTTTATATAGTTTTTTTATAGGGTAATTTATATGTTCACCGGTAATAATGAAAGTTAAAAGGGGAAATTAAGGCAAAATGAGTAAAGGGAAAAATATTCGGATTTTGTTATACCACATCCTGTATATAGAATGAAGGCCACTTTGGCAGTTAGATGAGCGAGGTCGTACGATACGAATGGTTTGTTTGACACTCTCGGATTGGACGTTTAACCAAACTGTTATCGATAGTTTAAGGTTCTCAGCATCTGATTAAAACCTTTAAAAAGTTCTAAGATTAATAAAAGATGAATAACTATTCAAATACAATTTATATTTTAATTAGTTTGTGTTAATCACTTACGTATGCAAAGCGGCACTTTTTAAGAAGTTTTTTAAAGTTTTAAGAAAATGTTGCTAGGATGTTACGTACCCTTAACTACAGGATAGGGTCATGTTACTTTATGAAAGTAAAAATATACTTGTATGATGTTGACGAAAATTGAGGACTGAATCATACTGATTTTATAAACGCGAAAGTTTGTGAGTATGTATGTTTGTTACCTCTACACGCCTAAAGAGCTTGATAGATTTCAATGAAATTCAGAATTGAGTACTCTATAACCTGGATTGAGACAGAGATTACTATTTTATCCCAAATAAAGTTATGGTTCATCTGAGATCAAACAAAATCTTAATAATATTTTAACTGTAAAAGTAGCATTGTCTGTCTGTTAGCTTTTTATCCCCTTAATCACTGAACCAATTTTGATGAATGTTGATAGAAATAGATGGGCCAGTGGAAAATGTCATAGGGCACTTTTTATAATAATAATAATAATATGGGACAACATTCACACAAGGTCTTCAGGTCCCAAACTAGGCAGAGCCTGTACTATGGTAACCCGATGACTGATATATATACTTAAATACATACTTATATATATACTTTTTTTTTTATACATATACACACCCAGACACAGGTCAAACAGACATGTTCATACACACAAATGTTTGACCTGTCCGGGAATCGAACCCGGGACCAGCGGCTCAGAAGGCAGAGTGCTACCAACTGCGCCAACCGGCCAGTCGTAGTCGTAGTCGTTTATCGGGAACCTCGGAAAAGGTATGGTTTCCCTGGGATAACTGAGGTAGCAGGAAAACGGTAGTCTACGCAGGTGAAACAGCGGAGCTCAACTTGTACAGAATAAATGAAAAATGTGTAATGTTGCGCAAACAGGTCAAGTACACATTTGCGATAAATGAGCCGCGATCTGCGAGCGTCAGGTGGTCGACGCGCTCGGGAATTGCCAATCACACGCCCGATGCGGCCGACTTCATGACGTTAACGGTTTCCGTCTGCAAGCGTGAGCGTCACGCCCGATTTGAATAAGAGGTTCTATTTGTTGGATTAGATTCTCTCCGATTTCACTGTTTCACAAAACGCGTGAGTGTGGTAGAGGCGCGGATGGGAGAAGAAATGCATAATGTTCATGTCATCAGCGACATTGGCTTAAGTATGTTTTATCTAATACCTTTTTTTTTTTTTTTTTTTTTTTTTTATTGGGAATAGGCAAGCGTTTGACCACTATCTCACCTGATGTTAAGTGATGATGCGGTCTACGGTGGAGCATGCCTGCCTAGAAGATACCTATTCACTCGTGACTTGAAGATACCCAGGTTGTATGTTTGCGGAAACACAGATTTAGGCAATAAATTCCATTCGTTAGCTGTACGCACTAGGAATGTAAATGTAAATACCTTAAACAAGCAATATTTTTTTTGTGATTTAGATACATATAACACAGGCAAATATTGCTATATATATTAAAATAAAACACTAATAACTAATTGCAATACTGCAACTACTACAATAACATTTGAGCAATCCACCAGCTACTCCTACCGGCTGGCAGCGTGCCCAGAATGTTAGCAGCATTGCCACGTTGAATTGCAATGCTGATTCGTTGAGCCAAATATGTGCCGCATTTTGGTCACGCGTCGCATCGATCAAACGCTCAGTTAAATTTTGGAAAATTCGATGAGCTCCAGGTCCCCACGGGCCCAATGTCTCGACCCCAAAAGGTTCTTATATGTAACCACTACCTAGGTTAGCATATTTTCGCCGTTTCAATTGCTCCGCCGAATAAGCCGCGGCGCCAGCCATAACATGTGTCAAGTAAGATGTGACGGCGTCAAAGTGTCAACGCATGTAGCGTCCCA
>CAKOGW010000019.1:0-28808 GCA_934044485.1 Apeira syringaria
CACGTGTCGTTCGATTTGAAAAATCTTTGCCACAAATGCTACATTCCCAAACCTAACGCTTGATGAGTTGTCCACTGGCAAAAACGTCACTTATGCATCTCGAACACACCTATAGAGATACCAGTATTAATGTTTCTTAAAGAGATGACAATAGTGTGTTACCCCAAGAGAAGTGTCTACCGATTCTACCGCTTACACACCCACTTCGGTACCAATCAAATCATCCGAGATTCTTGGATCAAATCAGTATTTTAGCCTGCAAATTTGTAATTGAAACCGATATAAATAAAATGTGAAGTATTGAGTTAACTAGGAGAATTATCCATGTAGAAATTAACAAAATAACTATCAATAGAAACGAGAGGGCGGGGCCAAACGGGAGAGTGGACCAAAATGGAGAGCCCTAAAAACGTCGTAAAAAAATTATTTTCTTTACTTACAATCTTGATTTTCCTCAGGAAATACAATAGCAAGTAATTTATAAAAAAATGACCCAAGTATTGTGAGAATTTATAAATTTTCTGTGGATTTTTAAGTTAGCTCAAAAAGGATACGGACAAGAAAAAAGCTGACAATATTTATACAGAAGATCTATCCAAAAAATTGTCCTTAACTACCTTCCGATCAGTTAATAAGGTTACTAGCTACTGCGACGCCGCAGCGTTGGTTACATATGGAGTTGATGACGTACCACGCGTCCAACAAGTTCGGTTGTTGGCCTTAACACTCCATGCTCTAACGCAAATCCACTATCAGTCAAGAGCAGGCTATTAAAGTTATCAGATATTTTAATTACAATACTTAACGACAGTGTCCATAAAAATAGTATACACACCTTGGCCAGTAAAAAGTAAAGCCTCAGACCACATGTTTGTCAACCTCGGCTTCGCCTCGACCAACAATTACATGTGGTCTGAGACTTTTCTTATTTTACTGGCCTAGGTATGTAATATACTATTTCTGGTAGCTTTTTCCTGTTATTTTGCCCGACCACGTGGTACAGTTATCGTATGACGTTGATAATTTGGTTGATCCCGAATTAGACTAACGACGGTATAAATATTTCGATAAAGAGCTCCTGTAGTACAGTATCTGTCCATCCGAGAAAGAACGAAGTTGTTTGTCTGGTCTTTTGAAAGTAAGAGTTTTTCACTTACATCTTCCAAGCTTTTTAATGGGGAGTTTAGAGTTTTCATTGTTAAATTACCACTAATAATTAGAATATTTAATCTACAATCGTATAATGTTTCTTCTAGCATAGAAACACTCGACCAGAAATGAGTGCATTTCGAAAATCAGAACGCCTACAAAAGAAGAGATCTTCACCAATTCCAGATCTACAAGTTCCAGGAACGAGCAAAGAAAGCGAAAAGAAAGAAATCGATGACGTCTCATTATTCTTAACGATTAAACCGATCGTCGCAACTCTTTTGGAATACATCAAAGAGATTGAAGATCATACTGACTCTGAACAGAAGCAGCTAGGGGATGACAACGCCATGGCAGTTGAAAGACTAAAGTACACGCAGCTCCGAGATATTTACTTGAAAATCGTGCATAAGGACATGTCTAAATACCTTCAGTTGTACCGAGAAGAAGTAGAGATTGATGAAGAAGTCCAAGTTACGAAAAAAATAGCGAGTAATGTTATAGCAATGCTAATGCAAGCCATGATGTTCATGGGTCGGAATATCGAATAAGCATTTGAAATATAAACTGTTATTTTATTTTAATAGAGATATTTAAGCTTAAAATCTTTCTTATTTTTTGTCTTAAGATCTCGTCTTAAGTCCAGAGTTAGAGATGTGTTTCCATCGTTCGAAACGCTTCAAAATCTGCGCACTAACCTATTTTGACACATCTTGAGTTTGAATTCTAATTTTGAATCCAATTTTCATTTCTCGCTCTGCTTCTTGCTTCAGCTGACTATGAGAAACATTTTTGTTATCGCAATAACGAGGTGTTTATTTTAAAAATTGTTCCAATACTTTGGTTTTCGAGTAAAATTCATCCAGCTGTATTTTTATCGCAATAGTACCATGATTGCCAATAGAACAGGTCGTTAATGCATCGTTGATAATTATGTTGGAAAAAGTCTTGCCTCGAGTGTTCGGTTCTTTTCCGTATATGTGCATTCATAATTCGTGGATTGTCACTCGTACTGGCGACAATGTTATGGTAGCGTTTCCGCTGCGAAGTAGAGTGTCATTAACTATTTACCCTTCAATGGTTTTCGCAGTGTACTCGGCGACTTTGAAGTATGGAACAGGTTAGTGTTTTTATATGAGTGATTTTGAGGAAGCGACGTCGATATTTCGTCAACTTCTGCAAAAGTAATTGCACTTAGCTTTTATTTTTACGATGTTATGACATAGCAATATATTTTTTTTTTAAATAAAATGTTTATAAACTCAGCTTATCTGGTCTTTTATATTTCCATAGACGCGATCACATATCTATGCATTGACGATGTTAGATATTTTTTTCTGCTCCTGAGATCAGTTTTTTCGTTAACCTTTCAAACTGATTGATTGTCCCCCAAAATTGTCTGAATAAATGTATTTCAATGGGACACATTTGAGTTGGAAATGAAGTAGACTATCTGGAAGCGGGCACATATATAAGCCCGATAATAATTTTCAAACTATTTTTTCCTGATCCGAAGACACACACATACGTTTTCTAAAATGAGGTCGACGCTGAAAAATAAGGTGAGTTTATTTATGCTGTGATAAGCTTAATAAAAGTGAATTTACTTCTCAAACAAACACATGCACTTTCCAGAACACACACAAGCCGGTGGCAAAACAATACCTGGTTGTGAAGTTCATAGGTAGCCTTGAACACCAAAAAGGATTGAAATGCATTCCAAGTAATTGGCTTAACTCAACTTTGGGTAAGATTGTGTTTGTGCGCTACCCACCTTCAGATAAGAAGGAGAACATGCTACGATACCTCACGGAGAACCTTTCAGTTTTCTGTCATTGGCAAACTTACCTGGCTACCCTGTACTACCAAACAGGTCAGTACTTAATTGGTCACATTAGTGAACTCCTTTTATTTGATAAAGTTGAACATTCATTTTAATTTTCCTTGTGTAGATAACCTTGGAGACGCACTGCTCTACGCGTTACATTACACGTCACATAACGAAGCTCAATCCAAGCCGATACCAACAACTACCACTAACATTGAAAATAGTGTTGTTAATGAGTCGTTTTTTAACGTGTCTACTGCTACCAGGGAGCTTACATTGACGGAACAATTTAAGATCATTCGACCATTAGTCGTCAGCATTCTCCGGTCAATTGATCTGTGTAGTGAGGAATATGAGAGCCAATTACAAGCTCGCCGCAATAACCCCCACTACGAACATCTTAGAATGCAGACCTGTACTTATGCCAAGTGTTTGCTTGACAAAATGACCCGCTATATAAATTCGAGCTGTATAGATGCTATTAACGGAATGGACTTGTCATCGACGTCTACGTCAGCTAAGCCTGGCGTCAGCTCTGCTAGCAAAGAAATTCGTAATGAAATTAAAACAGCGATCGAGCAACTATTGTTTGTAATGGATGCTGGTTTAGAGTAGATGTTGACTCAGTCCTATGATCTTTAAATAAACACATTACATTAATAACGTTTCTTAATATAACCCCATGATCTGTCTGTATTGCGCACTAAATTTCCATTTGTTTATTGACTATTTTTCATTACTAAACAACTGTGCTATTAACAGGTCATTGACTTGAAACAGGTGAGAATTTACTTTTAGAGATGATATACTTGTTTGTTGACAAAGTTTGATTGGTTACATGTTATGGATACTATATTTACAATTATTGCTTTGAGATAGACACGACACCGGCTTGCAAACACTGAATAGTTAAGTTCTGGGGCTCGCAGCAAGTTAAAATTTACGCGAATCCTGGAAAAGATTGGGAGTCTCACTTTGCGCGGAAGTGCCGGTGAGTTTAACATTAATTATTCAATTCGTATACTACATAAGTTATACCATTGCATCGTTATATAATTTAGTATAACAAGAAATTTGGTTTTTGTGTAATATGAGCGGGAAACTTTATTGTATGTTTAACTATAATAAAATATCTCCTGCGGATTTTTACGGACAAAAGATTCGTTTTGTTATCAAACGTGACCTTAATTTCTCAGAAAAAATAATAACAGAGTTTGCTGATAAGCGTTGGGTAATATTATGCAGCGTGGAATTGAATCGCAAAACTGTTGCTGACGTCATTAAGGTATGCGTCGCAAATTGGCGAAGCAGTAACACATTGCCATTGACGTCAGCAACAGATGCGGTTGTGCAAATGGTAGGGTTAGTCTTCCACAAAAAAAATATTCATTTAGGTTTGTAATTTTATATGTGACGTAAAGATCTGGCTGATGAATGCGTCATTGCCTTCATGAAACACATCCACCCTCACAAAGTTATTTTTATTCGTCACTCCTTCTTTTATCTTCTCTCTCGCTCTCACGACGCTTCCACGAATATCTTAGTCGTTCACTGTGAATCTTACAATTACCGCCGGTATGTATATGTTGTAGACAGTTCGTAAACTGTCTAGACGTTTCACGAACTGCAGCCAGATCGTGTAATGGTCCATCAGTTACACGAAGCGGCTAAAATTTTCAGACAGTTCATGTCTAATCGTTGTTTTGTCGATCGTGTAATATCTACGAAAAACGGATTCCTAAAAAAGAGCTAAAAAAACAGTTATTACTTGGAGTAGCCAATGTTATTTATTTATAGATAAAATTTCATATTTTTTTTAATTCCACATCTTAAAATACAAAATCATTCGACTTTTTTTTTACTTATTTGCAACTCCATGTGGTGAACGTGCATGAAACTGAGTGATGTTAAGCGCAAAATTTGACTTGTTTTAAGATATTTATTTGCTTTACACTGAGAAAAAAAAACTTTTATTAAGAAAATTTTCTTGATACAAGAATTCATGGTCTTGAAAATTTTCAAGAATATATATTATTAGCTCAAGAACTTGTTTAATTAATTGAAATAATTTTTACTTTATCCAGAAAAAAACCATTTTTCGAAAATTTTGTTTTTGAGATTTCTAAAAATCTAGCGAACCGAATCGATTCAAATTTTTACGAAATTTAATGGCTATGATACTCTTTAGATCGCCACCGATTTCGATCCGATCGGCCAAGCCGTTCAAAAGTTATAAGAGGTTTACACACACACACACACACACACACACACACACACACACACACACACACACACACACACACAGCCGCACGGACACCATTGCGGGAATAGTCAGGGAAGCTTCCAAGGACCTCAAAACGTCGAGATCTGATGAAAACTCGATTTTCGAAAAACAGGATAAAAACAATAACTTCCCGATTTTTGAAAATTTTCAATTTTCTTAGCGGGAAGTTAAAAATAGGTCATCAGTATGATATTTCCATTGTCGGTAAATCGCATTGTATACATTATAGGATGAACTGTTAACAGTAGTTATATTTTTAAACACGAGATGGCGAGAACATCACCGTCATACGTATACATGATTTATTTTGAGTAATGTTGTTTTCGATCACGAAGTGGGTTTGTGCAATTCCCATTTATCAATATGACGCATTTAATCGTAGAATCTAAGGATAATTTTTAGTTATTAAGCGTAAGATAAATTTGAATTCGTTTGTTTCTACATTTCGTTACCATTTCGTCATAATTGTTATTAATAAGCATAAGATTAATTAGCAATCGTTTGTTTCTACAATTTGTGATGTTACCATTTCTTTTATGATTATGAATAAGCTTAATGTAATTTTTTTTATAATTTTTTATCCTTTAATAAAAAATAACGTGCAAATAGCAAATCAGTTTTTACTTACAACACTATACGCAAACCACCCACACAACAATCTTTCATAAGGCTAGTGTGAGACTGCTCGCAAGTTCGATAGTTCCTAGCGTCGTTTCCCGCCTAGGGAATTTGACTCTATCATATTGGAGTAAACCAAACGTCCATCACTCTGTTCCTTATAGGAAAATGTAGACCTGTGATCGATTAGTACTATAACTATGTACATAATGAATCTCATAGATATATTAGCTAATGTTCGCGCGATATTCCGTTTGATAGCACGATGTGTGACACATACACAGTTTGTAATTTAGATGACCTTGACATATACAGTTTAATCAACTCACAAAGTGTGGTGAGTAATCTTATGCCAAACAAACATTTTAATACCGGTGTTTTTATCTACATTGTTTTTACTACATAATCTAAAACCGTTTGTAATTTATGTGACAGTTACGAGTCCAGAAAACTATTTCTATCTTTTTCTTGCACAGATAGATGTTTGCTTTATATAGTTTACCCGAACGATGGATTTATCAGTGTGCTCTCGTAGTTTCATTATGCTGGTCGTCTGCAGCATCAAGTGCTTTAATTCAGTTTTTAAATGTCATGATCAATAACATGCGTGTGGAGTGTGAATTTATTTAAAGCTTGGAGCAAAATTAGGTATGCAATGATTCATCTATGCAAAATATAAAAATAATTTTGTTATGTTCCTCATTCCTTTCCTTATCGTGGGGTTCAATGTGGGTGAACAAGTAATATGAAACATATTTCTGTGGTTTGAAATTTAACTTCATTATTGTGTCATACAATATATTTAAAATTTGCAGATAATGAATGTGGGTTGCTAGTTACTAGGTGGCGGCTTTCATTGCACCGCTTCATCCAGACATCAATAAGTCCAGTTCTGTGCGAGAAGTATACTTAAATTGGCCTAACAAGAGTTCCAAAGCAGCTGTTGTTTTCCTGGAGAAATTACTGGAAGACGTACATGGCCTTCGTTGGATATTCCTCACGTAACTCTCTTACAAAATTATTTAGACTCAATTTAACTTGGTTAAATTCGACTAGGTTAAAGAAACCGGTTATGTTAATAATCTTGTGTTTGTAGCAGTATGACATCATTACATGCCAGTGCCAACTCAATTATTATAGACGTAGGTCATAGTTCTGTTTACGTTCTAAAACAGTGAGTTAAAGACACTCTTTTGCTTACAGATTCCTTCGATGATGAAAACAACTCCATCATACTTCAGCAAAGTCCTGTGATTCGTCCATCCTTTTTGAGTGAATGTTCGCAAGTATCAAATATTCTAGAAGATCTCTTTGAAGATATTGCCGGGGATCTGGACCTAAGGACTTCAACTGGCGATCATGTTTCAGAGGAAGAACACTTTGGAAGGATTGATACTCAAAACGTGGACGAATTTCGAGGATTGAATACAGAGATAAGAGACGAAGTCTTGCCCATTGGAGATA
The DNA here is from genome assembly GCA_934044485.1 of Apeira syringaria. Lineage (NCBI taxonomy): Eukaryota > Metazoa > Arthropoda > Insecta > Lepidoptera > Geometridae > Apeira > Apeira syringaria. The sequence goes on from CAKOGW010000019.1 coordinate 7,344, forward strand.
ATAATAATAATGATACCAGCGAAGCCCGAAAACAGAGACTACCTCCAGACTATGATCCAAATAACTCAAAGTGAACCTTGAGGCATCGCTATCCAAAGCCAGAACTGACAGAGCTCTTACGCTATAGTGGTGTCTACGTCAACGCAATAAATCTCGAACATTGCAATGAACTTGCGATGGATTGCAAGGCATTAGCGCGGTTGTTGATGGTGGAAGTTTTCTCAGACAGTGCTCTTAAGGTTTGCTCGCTTACTGGCGCAAGAGCCAGTTGTTTTCGAGGTACCAAGACAGACGTCAGACCTGGATTAGATAAAGATGCAAGAGCCATTTTAGTAAGATACGTGGAAATCTATGGAGAGAAGCAAGGATGGTGTACTGAAGACCACAGGCCTATTATCAATGCTATGCGGAACAAGCTGTATTCTTCGAGAAGGGAAAGTAGACATCGTGTTTAAGCTACATTCTGCGGATAAATTGAGGTTATCTTCAGCTTATCCAAGGAACACGAGTCACAAGCATCTGCCACAAGATCCGTAGTAGAATTTGGCGCTGGCAACTATCGAACTTTAAAGCAGTCTTGCTTAAGCCTTGTAAAAGATTATTATTTACATATTCAGTGTAATTATCTGTAGTGTAACGAATCGTTAGTGTGTTATGCGCATTAAATGATTCTTGAAAATACAGCGGATAATTCCAAATAAGATTAGGATTAACGTAGTTAGTAAAGATTGGCAAGCTTTCATGTGCTGTAGTTGATATTTTTTATATGTAGTAGGTTAAGTAGAGTTATAACCTGTAAATTTAATAGTCGGTGATCGATGTCTTGAGCATACGTCGCACATCACAACTTAAAATGACATTTAACGTCCGCCGCGGCAAATTAACTTAAGTACTTTCATAGATATGAGATTATTGTATCCTAACGCGCAATGCAGCTGATTTAAAATAATAACGGACGAAGATTCTACCGAAAAACTCAATTTACAGATGAGGTATATTGTATGCCTTAAGTATGTAGATATGTACTACTAGAGCCTAAATCAAGATTCCAACGTGTGCTTTTAATATGTTTTTAAGATAGTATGGTTAGATAAGTGTATCAAATTAAAAATAAATTATTTAAAAACTAACAAGGACTTGTCATTTATCTGTGATTTACCAGAATGATTCAACATTACTTAATGGTATATATCTGATTCATTAAGCTCAATATAACTGACAAAATAAAGAGGAGTACTGCTTAGTAGATTGTATAAATGTCCGTGATTACAGATTGTGAAGCAATTAAAAAAAAATATAATTTTTAAGAGCACTGAATCGAACCACTGAACATATATATATATATATATATCCCTTGAAGCTCCTTCTAATAAAAAGAAAATATTTTAGAAAAAATATAGAAATCATTCAATTAACACCAAGTTTATGTAGAAATAAGTCATCAACACTAATTATTGTGTTGAATGTGATAATCAAATTTATTATTGTTTTCACTTGTACAAATATAAGAATCAAATGAATGTTTTGAAAAAATTATTGTTTTATTAGTGATGGAAGGGAGGAGTATATATAAATATAAATTTAAATATAATATGATGGTATCATGACATTATTTTCTTTTAAAGAATAATTTTATGATTGGTTTTTTTTTTCTCGAATATGTAGATGATTCAATAGAAGTTTATAGTGATTTAATGTAGAAGCGAGTGAGCGGTAGAATTTCTAAGTAATTAGAAAAATAGATACGTATTTTTATATTTATATTTATTTACACTCCTTCCTTTCACAACTAATAACACAATAATTGTTTTCAAAATTATCCTTTGATAGTCATATTTGTACCGGTGATTAGAAGATTATTTAGTGTGAGCGTTTTTTGAGCTTAATAATTGTGACGTAGTCTTACGATTCTGGTTTTTCTGGATAAGAATGGTGCCTAGTAGGATTTACACGAAGCGCATACAAAAAGTTCCTATATGGGCTGCTGTTGACCAGCAAAAATTGCCATGTCGAAATTTCAAAATCGATTAAGACCACAGAGTATGTTTTTGGCGACTAGCGCTTTTGACAATGAAATACAGAATTCTAATGGAACTATAAACAAAATGAGTCAATTGCCATTTTTTGGCTTCTAAGTACGCTCCACTAAGCGTTCGATCAAAAGCTCGATCTTGGTTAACAAATAGGCTTAGGACTGTGCTTTTTTATTTCTATCAACAAACCAGTTAAGAAGCTACCTACAATGAGTTATATTTACTCTGTTACATTTCAGTTAAAATTCCTATTTAGCAGAATTCCAAAAATGGCTTTATAAGCTTTTTTTCATTCATCGGGAAGTGTAATTGTTCTAGATAGTGACGATGATCCTCCTTGTGATTTATCTATGCGCTCATCTTCAGAGAGTCGCTGCATCAACCTATGTGATTGGTGCATAAACTACTCAGAGGTGGACGAACAGTTAGTAGGTTCAAGCCTATTGAAGGTTGCACTTATCAACTCTGGAGGTAACGACACAAGATGGACACTGAGGTTAAAGATCCAATATCCCAATTTCACATATTACCATTGAAAAACGTAAATATATGAGCTAGTAGATACAAGGGAACTTTCTCGCTATACTAACTGTTGACATGCGTTAGTATGGTATGAAAAATGAAAGCCCTAGACTGATACTGAGTGCAGGGTTGATTCAAATACTAACATTGGTACCAACCAAAGGAATACACATTTTTCTTGTAGAAAAACTAATGTTTTGAGATAGAGTGCACATATAGAACTTCTGCTTTTTATCACTGCCTCATGTTAAAACATGTTAAAATCCTCATGTTTATGGATACTCATCGTAGTGAAACTAAAATGCTTCGACTTGTTGACATTTCCGCCCTTTGAATTTGTATTGAATGATCTATTTTCGCTAATGATATGAATAAAATATGAAGCTTTTTCCCCACCCCACACAGATGATGGCATATATAAATGGGGGTGAAAGTTTTCGGGAATCATTTACCCACAGGTTGTCGTAGCAAATGTTGGGACGCTCTCTTTCGAATATCGCTCCGCCTGCTCGATGTAAGTTGACAATTTGCAACTATAATTCATGAGATTGAGACGAAAGCAAACCATTCTCTAAGCTGATTTTTATTATTTTCCACAGATGGAGTCCTGGAAGATCTTTCTAATCCTCAATGTTCTTCTGATCCAAATCGCAATAGCTATTGTAGTGTCTGCAGAACCACGGTTCATAATGAAGATACCAGTTCAACAAAAATCAAAAAAAGTGGCAACTTGCCTACCGTTGGGAACGCGAGTGAGTATATTTGATTAACTAAAACTGATTTAAGGGATTTAACTACCGAAAGTATACACATGTGCTATATGTTTTTCTATTTTCCAGTGCCTGAACTCGAAGCTCTCCTGCTGCAAGCTGGCTTACCAAAACAGCTATCTAAGATTGGGAGAAGTGCCAATCACGTGCTTCAAGTTCGGGAAAGGCGTTTGCCAAGTGAATCAGAGCATCGAGAACTTCGACGAGTACAGCAAGCTGATCGAGCAAGTGAACTACACCAACTTTCAAGAACTGAAGAACAAGTATTGGCTTTTTATTCTAACTGTGTACACTTGCTCTCAAAAAATAACCTTAGAAATGAAAAGCGGGTGAAAAAATGTGTTTTCTGCCCACTATTTGTGAAAACGGTACGTGGTCGTACTCTGATGGTTTTAAGTAAAATAAGAATAGGATATCTTATCGTTTCAAATAAAAATATGCAAAACATATTTTTGTGTTTAATTTATTTGCCTCCATCTAGTTATGTGTAAAATCGGGTGTGCCAAAATTCAATTTCCGTGAGAAACTTTTTAAAATTGGAATTTCGAGTTCTGCTTTTATCAGGAGCTATCTTTGGGCACTTCCGACCTAAATGCGGAAGTTTCAGCGGAAATGCCCAAACAAAGCTCCTGTTAAAGATTCTATGAAAACCAAATAAATTGTCTCAACCCAAAATATCTGAGAAAATGCCCAAACACAGCTCCAGTTAAAAGCAAAACTCAAAATTCCAATTTTTAAAGGTTTCTCACGGAAATTGAATTTTGGCATACCTTAGTGTAGAATTATGTATAATTTGCTCATAGTTCAATACTGTGTTGGTTTCTGAGGTATCTCTTGCACCAGAAACTTGCAGCAAGACCTATAGGTAGAATTTTACGCTAACAACTATCGAATTTTAGAGAAATCTTGTGCAAGCCTTATAAAAAATTGTTGTATAGGTTTAGCTTCATTCAACACAACACTCTCTACTATCTAAAAAAATTTTTCTAAAACACTACGGACTACAAGCTGTAGTAGATCTTCTACCAAAAACTGAAAGTTACTACATCTCTCTGAAAAAATTCGATAAGAAAAACATGTCATGCATACTAATCTAAGCTCAGTCCTGTTTAGCACTTAATAAATTTAAACTGTGTCATTGTACACTTGGTGCAACATATACTAGGAGTTAAGTATAGGTAGTAAAGTTAATTATTCATAATTTCGTATTTTAATAAATTAGTAAAATTGAAAAATGCCGAATATAAAATGTTAAATATAACCAAGTCGTTTTACTTTCCATTGGTAGCGACGTTAAGAAACCCTTCAAAGTACTAGATACTTTATAGAGAGTTAGTAAAGTGTAAATGAGATAAATAAAAACATTTTCAACAAAGAAGTTGAATTATTTATATTTCATAAGAAGAATAATGAAAATATTTTTTTTTTGAATTTATGTTTATATTATTCTTTACGCCTATATTTATTTCAATTTAATTCTAAGTGTATAAACATAAAAAAGTAAATTAGTTGATAAATAAATAGTAATCAGTCATAATAATTAATCGTTGCTTCAATCAAAATAATATTTACACAAACATAATTATCATCGTATAAAATTTCAACGCAATATAATGTTACGTCGTGGTTAAATTAACGTTTTTTTTTATTTGTCTTAAAATAATACTAATTTTTTATTAATTTTAAAATATATTTTTAAGAAAGTAAAATTTACAGCAGACACTAATAATGAGAAAACGCATTAAGTATCTCGTCTGGACTATCTAAAAAAATTCCCGTCATTAGACAGATCCAAGTTCTTTAAGAGATTAAAAATCCTAAATACATAAGTAAATGGAAGTTTTATTGCCCTCTGTATTGACTAGCATTATCTACAAGGACTTTGGAAATTTTAACGTTTTAAATAAAATAAAATTCTAGAGACAAATAAAATAAAATAATTTAAGGAAGATCCGAAAATAATAATAAATGTTAGTAGTAAATTTTAAAATAATAATAACATAAATAATTTAAATAATTTCTTTAGTAAAAACCAATAATTACAACAATAGAAAATATTTAAATAATCTTAAAGAATAATAACTAATTATTGATAATGAATATTATTATCAATAAATAAATTAGTTAATAATAAAATAAAGGACTTAGTTAACTAAAAAAACTATGTATTTGTGTGCATGTAAATGTACTTGCATGTACACCAACACATAAGTATACATATAGCCTATAAGTAAGAGAGAGAGGCACACCATGCCTCTGGGCCCAAAGAAGGGAGTTCAAGCGAACATCTTTAGAAAACTCGGAAGAGAGGGTAGAATCTAAGGGAAATAGACAGTTAATTGGATACTGTTTTCCCCGAAATAGTAATTTGGAAACGCCCGAAAATTCAAGTCCCAAAAGAACTTCGCATAAACTCACGCTCTCGTCATCCTGACCCCGAAGCGTGCGGATCGTCCAATTAGCTAGTGACCGGGTTTCTCTCACGCAGCTAAATAGTTTTTTAAATATGTACTCTCTCGTCATCTTGACCCCGAAGTGTGCGGATCGCCCAATTAGCTAGTGACCGGGTTTCTCTCACGCAGCTAAATAGTTTTTCAATATTGAGTCCTCGGTTTGAGCCTCTCGTTAGAACGCACCCTCGTGCGGGAGTCTTGAAATAAACTGTTGAAATTCCTTGTTTTGTTTCCTTTACCTGACAAATAAAACCTTTTCTAAAAATCCAAAAATTTAATGCAACGATTTCGTTGCTTTCTATGTTATTTGATTCTCAGTCATTAAATCGAACTAAAACTCCATATTTATACTAAAGATATTATGTAATACATGAATAACATATTTCTAAATGCTCTTTCTTCGTGACTGACTTTTTTTCTCCTGATATGTGGACGCTGGAACGTTTTCTAGCGATCTAGAGCTACTCCGGTTGTGTGAGGCTAACTGCGCTGGCTTAACAGGGCTCCGCCGTGGTGGGCTAGAATAGAATAAATGAAATTGATTGATAAGAGGCAGTGATCGGCATCAGTCCTAAACGCAGGTAAAATGTTTGTTTTGGAATGGAATAAAATAACTTAAAAGGGGCTCGATTTGCGCTCTACCTCTGAACAAGTGTAGTGAGAATCTCTAATGCTTCTCAATATAAGACGTACAATTCGTCCTTTGAATAGACCCTTGTATTGCATCCCTACAAACTCTACTTTTAAAACAGTTTTTCTAAATACACAGAGAAACAGTTTGATGTTTATCTACGAATTTAATCAATTACTAGTGAGTACTTACGGGTCTTTTCCACAGCAAGCGCAGAAGGTTTTTGTCCGAGCACGTCTCTTCATTTCGTTTAAATAATACATGTGTTATTACAGTAAATGAGCAGGTCAATAGTATTCGTTTCGTTTCATTGAAGGCTAACTTAGTACTGATCTATCGTTCTGTGTTATTTCAGCGGGAATATATTTATCTATAAGGAAAAGAATTAAAGTACAGTCAACAATATCGATATCACACAGACCAGGTCGCTTGCAACATAATTTTAAATTTTTTAAATGCATAGTTGCAGGAAATTTAATACCTGTAAATTTAACACAGTAATAAAAATCTCATCAGTTTCGGAGCTTTATAATAATAGATCTATGCAACAACTGGCACTTTAACTGACCTGGAGTAAATCGCTCTAAATTTTGTCTAAGTGGAATTTGTTTCGACAACTGTACAAGTATTTAGGCATTTAGTGATAATGAACAATGTGCGGTTTGTCCCAGTCATATCGATATAATTAGATTTTTCCGATACAATATTGCCTGCTTGTACGCCAATTTATATTGTTATCTATAACTTTGCTAACTCATGGCATAAAAATTCAACGATTGTGTAAGCTCTTCATAAACTAGCGATATATTTAATAACGGCTTCAGTATTTGCAAAACTTCATCCCTGACGGGTATAAAATCTTATTCACCATAGGCATCTCTGCATTTGAAAGGAGTACAAAGCAATTAATGGCCACAAACAAATCAATGATTAATGTTTAGGACTGCCCAGAGATAAATTGAAAGTTTAATGTTGTCAATTTACTTGCTGTTTCTAATTGGCTACTCGCTTTATAATTAAACTGTGATTTATTGAGCAATATTTTTGTTAAAATAAAAATTTGGTTACGTCTGAGGTAATTTACTAAAACAAGACATTATTTTAGATAGTGTTTATTTTTATTTAGATTTTATTTTATTTATAAAAAGTGTGTCTACTACAAAGTTTTGCACTAAATGCCATGCTTCCTATCCATCACGGTCATTCTTACCCAGTTAGAAATTCTGAGCATAGTGTCGTAACTACGCAATGGTACATCCTACCCAAATAGCGGCATCTATAATTATTCCATTATTTTAGGATTGAAGAAACATTGACGTAATGGGCAACGTAGTACTTGTTAAAACGGGCATGTTTTGAATAAATCAATAGCCCTTGAGCTGATTCCTCCAATTGCTGGGATTGGTACTTGAGACGCTCAGCTGTTATAGATTTTAAATTAAAAACACTTGAGTAAAACCTTGAAATCCAATATTCTACCGTTAGAATGGGTGTTACTTACAGTTTTTGGCGATCGTTGCAGCAAATTTAAAGCCAGAGTATTCTTTAGGATCCGGAACGGTCCTCTTGTCCTGCTCCTTCTTTAGCAGCGTTTAATTGTTATGGCAACGCAACTAAGCGGGTATACCATGTACGTTTCTTTCTTGAGTAGCATTTTCAATACGGCTTGTGTGTAGTACTTAGACATCTTGGAACACTTACGCTCACTAATCTATGATTGATGGTTAACGAGCAGTTTAATTGTTTGTAATTTCTCATTTAACTTTAATCAGAGCATCGCTCAGATAAAACTTCAAAAGATTATAATATCTAGACGATCCATTATTATAGTAACAATTAATATAAGCTACAATTAATTTTGTCATTTCTAAATTCAAATAATACTTTATGTGTACTTCGAGAGCTTAGATATAACGACAGCAGGGATTTTTGCTGGAACAAAGAAATAATTGTTACACCTTTGTCTTAATTTGGTAACTAGTAAAAGCTAGACAGAGTTTGACTCACGATTCCGAGGTTGTTATACACGGCATGAAGATTCCTGTGTAAGTCCTCCGATTCGGTTTCTTAAGGTTGTCTTTTTCGCTCTTCATCCATATTTGGTCTCTGTAAATACGTAGTACTGCAACGTTTTCATCAACGCGGATCCTAGTCCCTTATATTTTGTTGGTTTGTCGATAGTGGGACGCAACTTCGCTATGGAGAACCAAACCCATAAAATCTGAAGGGTATTCGTCCCATAGACGGGGAACCCAGCAAAGATGTTTATCCGACATAGCTTATCAATATCTAACGGTACTTTTGAAGAGATATTTCGGTAAAGCAACTCTCTTATACAGCAACAAATAATCTTTGAACGCGTTCCAATCAGCATCTTTGTATAAATGTCCCTAGGATACTTTAGGTAATCATTCTCAATTGACTACCGTAAACTACCCTGATTGAGTGAAGTCAAAACGTTCGCTTGTCGCTACTAGACGCCATTCTTTAACGGAGTCGAGACGATAACATTAGTACTGAAGCTAAGTTGTTCGTCGTAATCATTATCTAAGTCAAGGGACTGTTACAAGTAATTCGCCGAGCTTTAAAGTGCTAATTTGGAAAGTTAAAGTGACATTCGCTAAAATAACCCCATTTTCTTGTAAGTGTGTGGCCCGACTGACTTGTTTCAAAAGTGTCAATATTATGAAGGATTTTAGTTGCAGATACGAGGCTTGAGAAAACAATCGTGATGGCTGACCGCAAGCAAACGACGTACAAAAAGACGTCTGAGAAAGACATGTCTAGCTTGGTCAGAGCTTTTCAAAAGTTAAGCCCTACGAAACGTCAATACTCCGAGCTGTCTAAATCAGATTCGACGTCGTCAATGTCATCTGGAAGTAGCTTCGTTTCCAACTCTTCCGTATTCTTCCGAGTTCTTCGAAATATCAAAGCGCAAGTTCACAACCCGGAACATCTGGGATGAGGGATAAGGAGATGAAAAAAGAGAAGGAGCTTCTACAAAAGTTGGAGAAAAACGTCAAAGATACTTCTAAAACCTTGAATGAGTACGTTGCTATACGTAACCGTAAGAAGTAAGCGATGCGGGTCCGTGATTTATGTTATTTTTGACTCAGTAGATGCTAACCTGTAGACGTTTAATATATTAACTAATCACCAAATTTTGTTGTTTTTGTTTTTGTAATGAATAAACCCGCTCAAGCTTAGAGAAAACTATTTTTCTATAAACTCTAAAGTATTATGAGCCTTAGGTCGCTAAATGTAGAGCAATTAAAAAGCCGTTAAGCTCAACTGTAACATAACACAAAGTAACCATGTCGCATATAACACATTTTACAATGTCAATACCCAGGTTGACATTTATTTGATGGGTCTGGTTCAGTTCTATTAATATGCTCACTTATCGCAGTAATTTGTCAAGAAATGATTAACGGTTTTTTAACAAGGCATCTCGACCACAGTCAATTGATCGTATATTTAGATAATTGGAAGCGCAGATTTTATACGTGACGTTAAATAGAGAATATAAATGTTTATAGGTCGATTTATCATGTGAAACAATGAAAACAACTTCCAATTTGTCACTTACACTTGTTCCAATTGGCGTCGATTGATAATTTATCACCGAAAAACGAGCTAGCGATAATTTATGTGTGAACATTTTTAAATGTATGCATGGTTATAGTATATATCTGCATACATATGTATGACGTATAGGAAACAATATTGTTACAATTAAGCTTTGTTTTGGTGTATGCGCATTAATTATTTCTTTGGTATAAATAAAGTAAATCTATAGAGTCAATTTGTTTCAAGCTTTCCTTAGTTAAAGTGTCAGGTGGGTTTTGAAGGCTCAAAAAAAGCATATTTCTTTTTAATTTAAAATATTTTAAGTAATAATTATTAGGATGAATTATTATAAGAAAAAGTCTTGTGTAAAAACAAACATAGTAAGAATTCTTACATTTTTATCGCTTATAAACTATAAGTAAGTATAGACTGTACAATGAGAGTATAGTTTGCCTGGCAAAAGTTTGGTCATCCCCACCACTCATTTGTCATACAACTCTCTTGCCCCCACTTTTCAGAACTCAATACGTTGCGTGCCTTTTCTTTCACTGGGATAATATAGTAAAATTAATATGTGACGTTGTCAAATTATCATACCGACAAGTATTTCGTAGTATGTATTTATTTGTATGGCGAATGCAGTAGTGTAAAAGGTACAGTAATGTTACAAAAACTTGGGATACAATCTTAGTTCTGCAGATACGTATTACATGGGTAGTAAGCTAAAACTATTCGACTTAACTGTCGGAAATTATGAAAAACTACCTGACTCCTACATTACATGAAATCTTAAGTTTAATATAGCATTACGACGTGAAGCTTCGATTTGTGCTCTTTATCTTAGCTTAAACGATTCAAGGCTTCTACTTGATGAAGGCTTTGTTAATTTCGTCGTGTTGAACCAGGTTCTGAAACAAACAAAAAGAAAGTTATTAGTTTGTTAAAAAAAAAAGTGAGTTCGATTAGACTGCGTACCTGATATATGAAATATATAAAAAGATGCTGAGTTAGTTCAGAAAATTGGTAAGAAACCAATATCGACAGACGAATTATTTAAAAGCTCCTTTCGGTAGCTTCGGTAAATATAATACGTTATCTATAGATAGAACGATCTCGCAAGTTGATCCGATGGTAAAACAAAAAATTTCACTTACATTTTGATTCAGGCACGTGGAGCAACATCGGAAAATATGATCCGGAGTTCGGTCTTGCAGACATATCATCAGTTTTCTTGAACCAAAGCTTCAGGTCGTAGTATTCCAGTTTGGTAGATACCGAAGAAATTTGGGTGTTGGTTCCGTGGATGCAAGTGGTCTTTTTTCGATGGTCTAAGCAGCTGTCGAGCATCATTTTTTCAAGGCTCTCTTTTTCATGTATGGCCCATTCTTTCGGCGCGACGCAGATGTAGTGATATTTGCCGTCGATGAACATTGCAGTTAATTTTATTGCAATACGCTATCACTGGTAACACAGTAGGATGTGATTCAACTAAAAGCTGCATCGCGGGGTTTTATAACACTATATCAATTGATTGTCAATCAGAGCATCTATTTACTTTAATTGTTCTATTCTTCAGGGACGTCAATGACAAAGAAAAACCCTTAACCAGAAGCAATGAAAGTATCGATAATGAAAAGTAGTACTTACCTATTTTTGCGCCTAATTAGCATTTGTTGTTATGAGATTCTTATCCCTTTAAAATCCCTCCGTGGTAACGAAATTATCACTTGGACGATAACGAGCCAACCCTAGCTTGAGCTCAAAGTCAATCGGTGAGGGTAAAACAATCAATTGAAGTGGATGTCGGGGGAGGGTCATGATAAAGATTGTTGGCATAATTTATTACAAACAGTATGACAGATTGCTGTTATAAATATGGCCATGATTCGAGTGGACTGATTTACATTAATTGGTAAAGATCTGGTCAGAACCGGTCATGATGTTATTTCTGAGAAACTATATGAAGTATTGTGAATTTTCGGACGATTCTAATTGGTAATTTATTAGCCGTTACTTTTTAGTAAATGAGGTATGAGTTTAAAAATATAATAGCTTCTTCAATTATGAATAAAAATGCTGATCAGTGTTTAAGGCCATAAGACGTCATTAAAAGCATTGTCTTGCAGCGCCATCTATTAGCCATAACTTAACTCTCTTTGCTTGGAGAGTCGTCGCAATTTTTCTAAGTCCCTGATTTTCCAGTTTGCGACGTTCCCTAGCCAGCTCAATTTATGTACCCAGTTTGATGCGCCTTAAATTATAAATAGGTATGTAGAAATAATTTGTAGATATACCTAACCCAATAAGTATTAGGTACTATTAGAATGAAGTTTTCATGCGTGCCAAGATCTCTTCAATTGCTTTTCCAGCCACTCATATTCACCTAAAAATGTGTAAAACATTTTTTATGATAAATAAGTCTTGCGTGTGACAGTAACCTATGTAACTTGATGGTCTGTGATGATGTGGTCGATGGTGGTGCCGTAAAAGTCGGCTAAGGGATCACGTATCAGAAGGTGGACAGCAGAGTCTTCTGCGGATCCAATCAACCCATGAACCAAGCTAAACCGACACTACCTCTGGTATCGGCCTGTATGAGATAAGAATGGGTCATAAACGTATGAATGTCAAGGCGCCAGGCGACGACGGGATCACGTCAAAGCTTCTGAAAGCGAGTGCTACACCAGTACTCAATGTCCTTCAGAAGCTCTTTAATTCCGTTGTCCTCGAAGGTTCAACGCCGGAAGCGTGGAACAGAAGCGTAGTGGTGTTGTTCTTTAAGAAGGGTGACAACACATTGCTCTTAAGCAATGTGTTGTCACCCTAGTTCTTAGGGTTTCTTCTTATTACTTGTTCTTAAACTACAGACCCATTTCGCTTCTGAGCCATGTTTACAAGCTGTTTTTAAGAGTCATCGCGAATCGTCGTAGGTTTGATGATTTGAAGACTTCCAGCCTCCCGAACATACAGCTTTAAGAACCGATTGCCGGACGAAAGGTTCTCGAATGGAAACCACGGACTGGCAAGCGCAGCATAGGATGGCCACCGACTAGGTGGACAGACGACCTGACTAAGATCGCAGGTAAAGGCTGGATGGGGGTCACTGCCATCCGGTCTAAGTGGAAATCAATAGGGAGAGGCATATGTCCACCTGTGCACGTCCTATGGCGAGATGATGATGATGAACTTGTGCCAAAATTTAGCCATCCCTCCTCACAAACATTGGCGTTTATAATGTTACTAGCCTCACCCGGCAGTTTCTCCCGGTCCTAGTCACGAGAGAATAGGTAAGTTACGTGCTACACCTTAGACCGCGTCATCACTTAACATCAGAGGAGACAGTGGTCAAATGTAAGCTTGTAATAACTTTTTTTTAAAGTTTCTGCCGCGCTCTCTATGATTTATCCGTTACCTCTTTACTTATCTACCAAATAGGAACTAGTTTTAATTTCGCCACTCCAAGGTCTTCGGAATGTACATAGATAATAAACACACACGTGCAACCTTTAGATATTAGTGGGACTGCTGCGCCCCGCGGTATTAACCGCGTGGTGATGATGCTGATGATTAAAATAAGCCTATGTGTTAACCCAGGGTTTAAGCTATCTCCATACCATAGAAATCGGTGTAGTCGTTTGAGCGTGAACAAGTAACGGCGCGTGGTGCGACCCTCTGAAATCGACCTCAGTACAGAAGTATAGGTAAGTACATAGATAGTAGTATTAAAGATCTATTGGATACATTACGAGCTATTGGATACATTACCAGCTATTGGATACATTACCAGCTATTGGACACATTACCAGCTATTGGATACATTACCAGCTATTGGATACATTACCAGCTATTGGATACATTACCAGCTATTGGAGTGACGATGTCCAAATTTCCATTATACACTACGATTTTGAGGTTTGAATTGTTTAAAAGGTTCTCAACTGAAATAAAATCAGTTAGATATTATTAGTTTGTAACGGGCTTTATTTTAATATAATAAAATACTATATAATACACTCTCACTACAACAACTATACTGACGAACTGCCGTAACATTTGTTACGTCATAAACATCTTCCTTTTACGTTAACTTAAATGTTTTATTTTTTCACATCTTCCACAAACTATAGACCTGAGTTTATCGTTTTAATTTCAACTCGATACCACTACGCGGACGGACAGACAACAAAGTGACGAAAGAAAAGACTAGGATCCTATAAGGATTCCTTTTGAGGTACGGAACTCTAAAATTCCTGAATAAATTATGAATAAGCTGCGTTATGAACTTAAAAGTGGTGCATTAAGAATTAGTTTCAATAAAACTGTGTGTGCAGCAGCCGATATGAACGATAGAACTTGGACGAAGCATGAAAATATTGTAATCCCTCATCCAAGGGTCGAATGGTTCTCGAGTAGAGAGAGAGGACGCGGTCGTTTTAATGCAACGGAACATTGCAATAACACATTACAAATACATAACATTTTAGAAATAAACAAAACTTTTTGGCGATAAAATAATATAAATGATATAGGCTGGACAGGATAAGAATGACCGAGGTAGGTACTCTATTTTCAACCGACTTCCAAAACAGAGGCGATTGTCTGTTTAGGGAAAATTCTGTTTATTTGCTATCTTTGAACTGTGTCTTTTATAGAACCGATTCAACTTATTATTTCATTCGAAATACAGATGTTTTCAGATCGGTGCCAAAGCTATTTAAATTAAAGTAAGTTGTGTGTTTTATTTTATTTTTAAGACAATTTGTCCCGGTGTCCCGCACTCGTCCCGGTTTAGAAGTCGGTTTTTAATCTACGTATGTGCTAATTTTATATATACAGACTGTCCATTGAAATCGGTCAGTCTGGAAATACAAGAATTTTTTAAGTTAAGTTGAAAAATAGAATATATAATCTACTTACGAAAAGTATAAGAAGGCATAGTGAAAGTATTTTTTAAGTTATGATACGCCTTTTCACATATGTACCTCCATCTAACGGTACGGTTCACGTGACGGAAGGTGGGCTTCACGTACTTGTTCATGTCGGACGTTAGTTTGGCGAAATCCTCGAACGGCATCCCTTTATTGTAATTGTT
The DNA here is from genome assembly GCA_934044485.1 of Apeira syringaria. Taxonomy (NCBI): domain Eukaryota; kingdom Metazoa; phylum Arthropoda; class Insecta; order Lepidoptera; family Geometridae; genus Apeira; species Apeira syringaria. The sequence goes on from CAKOGW010000019.1 coordinate 22,415, forward strand.
GAAGTTGATCAATCCCTGCGATTGAAACGTTTCGAACATTTCCTCGTCTAGGTTAGCGGCCGCGGTGTACTCCCGACTTTCTATCGCTTTAACCATTTTTAAAGATATCTTCTTAGCTTTCAAGTATAGCGGCCGATCGATCGCTCCCTGAAAAAAAAGGTAATTCAAAATCAAGCTTCGGTGGACAGACGACCTGACTAATACCGCAGGCAAGGGCTGGATGCGGGCCGCTTCCGACCGGTCCTTGTGGAAATCAATGGGGGAGGCATGTTCACCAGTGGACGTCCTATGGCTGAAATGATGATGAATTCTTCAGAAGAAAATGCGTATATAAGCGCAGTACGCACTCTTCCGTCTCTTAACGAATAGTTACCCGAAATTACCAAGTCGAGATTTGGATGCAATTTGGTATGTAGAAACTTCAGATCCCGGAATAACACATATGCTACTTTTCATCATCATCATCACCACGCGGGTAAAACTGCGGGGCACAGCTAGTTTTTTATAAAACCAAAAAAAAACGCTACTAATATTCTCTAAGTACTTACAATGTGGAAAAGAAAATCAGGTTGCATCAAAGTGCTCTCCCTTGGATTAACCCAACCGCCGCCGATGCCGATACCTTTCAAATTCATTTTCATTTTCTTCTTTTTGATTGCCTGTAAATAGTTTACAAAATTCATGTGTAGGTACTTAGGTATATGAGCAAGCATTTTTCTTAAAAAAACTCTGCCTATGTGTAGAGGATATCGAAAAAGATAAAGTGCTAGTGGCTCTCTGACTACTGGAAAGTTTGGTGAATTTTTAGTTCCATGATTTAGCTGCTTTCAGAACAATGACGTACATGGGTCGCCAGCGTTGTTATAGGTATACAAGCCAAGAGAACATGACGCGTGTAGCTGTCTAGCGTTTGAACACTATCTAACTCGAGGGTCAGTGACGATGTAGTTGAAGGTGTACATAATCACGCTGCACTGGACTTAGAATGTTAACTGGCTCTCAAGACTGTACTGCCTGTACACACTGTGTGTGGTGACAGTTTTGATAGTGTGTTTTCAAACTTGAAGGTGGTAGCTACCCAAGCGGGTATTTACCAAGCTTAGAATTTGAGAACGGTGTTGCCTTCACCGGAAGCTCTAGAAATGGGTGGGAATCGAACCAATATCCGTCGGGCTGACAGCCGACGCTCCCCGCTATGTTCTCATCGCCATTGCTTCTAATTAGGTACTTACGTAAGCTTGGCACGAACTGAGCACTAATAAAACTGTCACGGCTATCAGTGTCTTGTATAGCCGTGTTCTGTGGTTACAACCGCGTATGGTAACTGTATACTGATCTCGCTTAAAAAGTTTCCTACGTGCTAGTCTACACTAACATATATCTGTGCCAAAATTGACCATGAGCCGTACAACCGTCCTGACTTGAGAGAGCAACAAACATACATACATCCTCACAAACGTTCCCGTAAATCAATTGAATATGAAGACACAGATAAACGAATAATGCAGAGTGTACTTAATATATTCGAGAGTCAGCCTTATAAGCGTTTTAGTAGAGATTTCCGGAAATTAATATTTAATTTGGAAGCGATGATAGCTCAGCGGCGGAAGCGTAGGCTGTTAAACAGCTTCCGGTGATGGTTACACCGTTATCAAATTCCCAGCGTGGTCGTAGAGTACTTTCTTCGAGTACTCAAGTTTAAAAAACTGTCACCAAGCACATAGTGTGTTCAAGCAGCAGTCCTTGAGAGCCAGTGAGCATTCTAGGTATAGCGTGATAGCATCTTCGACCACATCGTCACTGACCATCATGTGAGATAGTGGTCAAACCCTGGATCTATACAGTATAAAAACAATCGGTAAAATAGCGACTGATGGTCGCCATGGTGCAGTGGTCAGTGACATTGACTTCTGTGTCTCCGGGACCTTGGGTTCGAATCCCGGCAGAGGCAAATATTTGTACGATGAGTGTAGATGCTTGTCCTGGGTCTTGGGTGTTTGTGTGTTGTTATTGTGTGTGTCCAAGCCTCCGGCGACAAAAGGATCAATCCTAGTGCAGGGGTCGGAGTGTGATTAAAAAAAATGTTAATCCCTGTATACGTACAAATTAGTGAAGTTAGTAAGATTACCAATAATTACCGTGTATAAGTACGTCGCTAGTCTCGGTGTAATTTTGCCGCCATAGCTTTGCCCGACGATGTAGGTAGGCGTGTTGCGAAACTCCTTGCGTCTCCTTAGAAACATCCTTACAGCTCTCGACAAGTCGATGGCTGCGAATGGTGACAATCAATAACCTCGCTTCATGTAGATCAACAAATATTGGCACATCGCATGTTGTTGACATAAAACACAGCCATACGAAACCATTTGAGTAATTGCCAATTTGTCGCACATATTGCATGTAAGTATTCAAATACTTGTGAGTATTTTTGTGTGAGTGTAAATAGGTAATACTCACCTAGACACGGCTCTAAATCCAATTTCAAAGCTGTAATAATTTCATTTAATTATGTGTACCTACCTACCTATATGTATAGAAATATTTCATGTTATTATTTCAATAAAATGATTATCATGTTCCGCATTCTGTCATCTGTCGGTGGACCAACAGCAGGCGTACCTGCCGTCATCGCTAAGTACCTACACCACCCTACATAAGTACCTACAAAGCGTGCCTACATGTTTGTATTCTCTGTCCCTGGCAGCTGTACTAGCTGAAAGCCCCCTGTGTCGTACTTTGATCGGCGTCAACACATTACTGACTGCCAACCCTGAATGTGACATGTAATACGATAAGTTGTATTCGATATCACAGTTGTTACTGACATTTCCTGAAAATTTTTGACATTTAATACACTTTTGCGTTTTTCTGAGATTTGTAATTTATTTTTTAATAATAGTGTTAGTAATGTTTAGCGTAGTACCTACCCATCTCGCGGTCAGTCTTCACCAACAATGAGTCGTTAGCGGCATAACTAAAGCCGGCCCCCACAGGGTGATCTATAAGCAGCAGGTTCCCCTTCTTCACCTGCAAAAATAAGTTATTTTTGTATTCAGTCAAACAGTTCATTGTAAAATTAAAATTAGTATTATAACTTATTTATGCGGTGCCTAATGATAAAGCGATATTATGCGATTGCGGGTTCGGATTATCATTACACGCAATTTAAATAATCTCACTTTGGGATTGTCATTTGTAAGTTTTACCCGACGGACTTTACCATAAGGTATGAGGACTTTCTCATTTCACACACAAATTTAGATAATACGATTGAACAAAAGAATGACTACCATTGAGTCACTTTCAGTCGAGGATAAGTAGCTTGTAAGTAATATTATATTTTATTCTGAGCAAATAGGAAGGCGGTTGACATCTGTTTTATGGATATAAATATACATAAATTTGATATAGGTAGGTACATATTGGTATGTACGAGTGTGCCCATGCTACACAGCCCATGTACAGCGGAGAGGCTTACATGATAATGTTATTTCAACAATCTCTTTCTCGTACCTATACCTATGTGAAATAATTATCATATTCTCCAATATGCTTAATGTGACACATTTCATCGTGAAACTAATATCTAACTGACATACGAACTACCTGTTCCGATATCGAAATAAAAGGCGCCTCCAGACGTATCTTCATAAACGAGCGGCTGACTATGGAAAATAGGCTGTTATTTCGATCAACTAGACAGCGTGCTAAATCGGCAGGATACAAGTTCTGCTGGGTCAAAAACGGCACAGTTTACGTCCGGAAGCAGGAAGGAAACCCTGCAATTGCTGTCAGAAACATGGACGAGATGCAGCAGCATTTTAGCCCTCCTCATAATCAGTAACAATCCAACTTCAATTTTTGTAATACTCGTAATCTTAATTTGCCCGCTCTTTTATTTCTTTTATGAATTTTTTAGTATTGGAAGAATAGAAATCGAACACTTATCTATGACACTCCAACCACTCAATTTACATTTCACTAACGCACCTAAGCACTATTTACTCAACACTACCTCACACATCCATTCAAATAGACACACCCCTACCTGCATGTGGCACTCTCTTACCAACATTGATACTTACCTTTTGCTTGATATGACAAACTTGCTCCAGTCTTACATCATTACATTATTTCATTATTATCAGGATGGCTTTACTTAGTGTAATGAATGATATTGATGAAATCGTAAATATTGATTGTCATACCCTTGATTCCGTAGATACTTGTAAAAGTATATTGGCCACCCCAATTTACAATTTTAAAATTCTATCTTTTAACATAAGAAGCTTTCAAAGAAACTTCGAAAACTTTGTACTATCGTTAGAACGCGTGGACTGCGATATAGATGTAATTGTCTTATCAGAATGCTGGCTTACCGATGGTCTGAGAATTGACCCTCTTCCAGGATACAATACGTTTCGTTCTAGTACCCAAAAGAATAAAAATGGAGGCGTATTAGTGTATGTTAAAAAAATATTTACTTCTGTTACTTTGGAACCAGGCATTGCAGACGCGGACTCCGTGTTAATAGTCCTAAATGATAAAATTGCTATTATGGGTATGTATCGATCGCCTTCATCGTCTGATCTAGGTCCGTTTCTTCATTCCCTGGATTTAAAACTTGATACTCTGAGTAAATATCCATTCATTGTCATCTCAGGGGACATTAATATAGATATATGCAATGACGTCGCTAGTGACACAGACTATATGTGTCTTATGGCATCCCATGGCTTGCTCCCTGCCATACATAAACCCACTCACGGCAAGACTTGCCTTGACCATATCTTTATAAAACCTAACACTAAGTCAATTGGATTAATCTGTAAAACGTCTATTACAGATCATGACTTTACAATTGCTGGTTTACTTGTTGCTAGACAAACTCTGACTACACCATGTATTAAATTGAAAACCGATGTAGACGCCGTGGCAGCTGAAGTTAAACACCTTGACTGGACTATTGTCACGAAAAATACGTGTGTTAACGCAGCTGTGCAGGAATTTAACAATATTTTAACTGGTATAATCAACAAGCACACCCGAAATATTAAAATTGGTCGTAAATGGGTTACTATGAAGTCATGGATCACACCAGGTTTACTCAGATGTATGCGACACCGTGACAAGTTACATCTTGACTGTAGGCAGCACCCAGACGACCCCATCCGTCGAAAAGTGTACGCACGTTACCGCAATTTTTGCAACAAACTTATTAAAAAAGCAAATCATGAGTATAATAGTCGCCAGCTTCTAGAAAGTAGACACGATACGAGAAAGCTCTGGAAAACAGTCAAAAATATGTGTGAAACTTCGGTGAACCAATCTAATTCTTCCCAACTCTTAAATTATAAGTCATGTGCAGAAATGTCATTACAAGCCAGCAATCATTATTTTGTTTCTGTAGGGAAAATCTTAGCGGGCACCATATTACAAAAAAATAATATGACTCAAGATGCTCTGATAGCTACGTATAAGCCTAACACTTCAACTACGGATTCATTCTTTCTATACCCCACAGACCTAATCGAAATTTCAAAAATAATTTCCAAATTCAAAAGTGACAGTTCTCCAGGCCCCGACAAGATTACTGTAACTGTACTTAAGAAATCTCTTGAGTCTTTACTTGTTCCCCTTACATACATCATTAACTTAAGTCTACAAACGGGTGTATCTCCAGACTGCTGGAAAATTGCCGCGGTTTCCCCTATCTTTAAAAACGGAATTAAAAGTCAACCTGATAACTACAGACCAATAGCGCTGCTCAGTATCACATCGAAAATTTTAGAAAAGATAGTCAATACTCGTCTTGTGTCATTTATCCAAAAGCATCAATTAATATCAGATAGACAGTTTGGTTTTCGAAAGGATAGGTCAACCGAGGACGCTATATCACTACTCGTCGGTCAGGTCTCAAGCTACGTGGAAAATGATGACAGCTGTATCGCGGTGTTTCTAGACCTGGCCAAAGCGTTCGATACGGTCTCGGTTGGCCTGCTACTCAAGAAAATAGAAAGCATGGGAATCCGCGGAGTCGCCTATGACTGGTTTCAGAGTTATTTATTCAATCGTTCGCAGTTTCTTAAGATCGGTTCATATCGCAGTGGTGAGCTTCCTGTTGAATTCGGCATTCCACAGGGCAGTATATTGGGTCCTACATTATTTACTTTATACATTAATGACATAGTAAGTTGCTCCCTTGAACATGCGGACATCATTACCTACGCCGATGACACAGCGATACTCTTTCATGAGAAAAGTTGGGAGCAGGTATATTCTAGTGCTGAGAAGGGCCTAAGTTACATTTCATGTTTACTGAACAAGAATCTTTTAACCCTAAATGTCAAGAAAACTAAGTACTTGGCTTTCTCTAAAACGTGTGTCTCAAGTC
>CAKOGW010000020.1:0-17500 GCA_934044485.1 Apeira syringaria
AAAAAAAAATAATTGAGAGTTATTCTAATGTAATAATTATTTAAAGTTTGAACTTTTACTACATAGACCATTTTGAAAAACTTTAGCTTAAAATGTTGAAACCCCTTACAAACTTTGAAAAATACCACTTAGCCACCTAGAGCCAATCAAATAATTTGAAATATTCGCCTGATCTTCGGCTCAGATAACGGATTAAAGGTGGGTATATCTCTAATAAAATCACTATGGTAATAAAGGAGCTTCGTCAGCCATATATTGATCGACTAATTTATGATAACTCACGAACGAATACTTCATAGCATGTTACAAAAGAAGAAGAACAAGTCACTTACACTGTTATTGAATCACTAGATACTACTGCATATGTCACTTTTGACAGTCGACAAAAATTTGATCGATTCTAGAGGTAGAAAGGTCAGATGACGTGAAAGGTCATGATCAAATATTGGATGGAGCAAATATTTTTTTTATTGAGTTCGTGAACGCCGCATAACCGCTATCAGAGCAATACATGGCTTGGTCAAAGTCAATCCCGAACAAAGCCATAGGCTGCGTTCAGGAGCTTTTTCGACCAATATTTGATCGATGTCTCACGACCGGCCACTCCATGCATGTCACAAAAAAAGAAAAAGAAGTCACTTACATTGGTAATGGATCACGGGATAGTTACTACTACATATGTCACTTGATAGCCGACTTAAATTTGATCGATTCTTGAGGTGGAAAGATTATTATGGTCTCGTCGTGCATAATTTGATCTGACAGGTTGACGTGAATGGTCATGATCAAATAGTGGGTGGAACAAATAACGCTTTAATTGAGTTCGTTAACGTTGCAAAGTATAACTTGTTTTAGCAATGTATTTGCATTTTAGGGTTTGTATTCGCTTTGTATCTATGTATGATGAAGACTCTTACAAAAGAGGTGGACGAATGAAAGTTACTGGTAACAATACAGAATTACAGGTGTACAATATTTCCAATGAAATACATAGGAGGACAGCTATATTGACATAATATAAGGTAATCGTAATATTTTTAGCATGGTTAGTGTATAAAAAATAAAATATTATAATGTATACTTAACGCTTTTCTTTGGATAAATAAATGTATATATAATGTATAACTCATAAATGAGAAGGATATACCATAGAATCAGTGTTTATTATTACACAAATCACAATATGACAATATCTATATCTCAAATTCCCGCTATAAGAAGATATTTTTTTGTAATAATTAAAAAATAGTTGTATGTTGGTAGTAGTGAACTTTCCAATCCAATGCAACCAATGAGGGAATAGTATTTTTTTAAGCCTGTATTAAATAATATACTGATAATTAATTGCAATATCCTATTACAATAAGCTTCTACAATAAAATGTTACACATTTAAAAACCTATTCAAGCGATTTAATGGCTTGTAGATAGATCAAATGCCTGAAACAGTTATTAAAATGGAATCAATTGTGTCGATAATGTTGGTGGTACTGACACTTTAAACCAATGAGCGCCTTTACAACCAAAATGTTTTGTTTTTTAGTTATAATTGCCGCCAATTTGTATCTGCATGTTTTAGTGTTGCAAGTTTTGCATGAATACTGCTACAATTAGCACTTTTTTATCATATCTATTAATAAGATGAATGATTTTGCATGTTATATTTTGTGTCATTATAACGTTTTTATACAGCTTGCCAATGAAAAATTGATGATATGCAGTCAAAGAAGACAAACTTTCTTACGTTGGCACGAAGGTTTTTTTTTTTTTTTAAATTCGAAAAGCTAATTTTACAGGCATAATAAGAAATATACATTTTTTTAAAAGTTTCATTCTTTACCTTTTCACATACTTATAAAAATAACACAGAAAACGTGATTTAATTATTTTTTATGTGTCGTTGGCTTTATTAAAATAAAACACTAATAACGAATTAACGAATTACAATACTGCAGCTACTGACTTACAAAGATTGTAATAGTTTAGTTAAGTTATCCAATAAGGAACGCCGGTGGGTCCTTAAATCATAGCTTCACTACCTGTTTCACTCCAACTTATCAATCGTATTATTATCTATCTCGCTATCACCTTTGAATGTATGAATAACGGATTCTTACATATATCTGTAAGCGTTAACTAACTAAAACCCTTTTTGGAACACTTACTAAAGTTTATATAAACTATGCTAAATATTAATTTTTTGTTTTTGATAAGAAAGTTCGTAGAACTTTTATACTACATAAACACTATCACTTATCATAGTGTTGTGCCATTTTAGAATCTTGATGAGATGAGTTGGGCTAACTTTTGTAGTAACATACATATTTGGAACTGCAACGAATAGCTATGTTAATTAGGAAGCTTATTGTCTATATTTTGTCAGTATGTGTGGTTTTCCTACAAAAAAATTACATAAATTAACTATGATAATTATACCAAACATACATATATTCATCATCATCATCTCAGCCATAGGACGTCCACTGTTGGACATAGGCCTCCCCCATTGATTTCCACAAGGACCGGTTGGAAGCGATACATATATTATTATCAAAATATAAATTTTAGTGTTATATGTTATTATTATGTTGAACTATTTAGCACTATTTCAGTTTTAGAGTTGTGATCACTCGATTGAATTATTTCACAGAAGAAGAGAAGGTAAATCTACTATTCTAAAGTAATTTAATAATTTGCTTTCTAATCAGTGATTTCAAACGTCTACCATTGTGGAAAATCGGTAAGGAAGCCTTTATATATGTCTGATGATATTATATGCAATTAGTAAACTCGTAATAAGTTAGCTAAGCTAATATTTTCGATACAAATTTGAACCGCGCGCGCGCGGCCGGTTGTGCGGTGTGCGGTGCGGCGTCATTTTGGGTTCTCAACTGAAGAAACTAGGTTTTTTAAAACATCGCACGAAAGGTTATCGTTATACTTAATGATCTATGTAAACTTATAGATAGACGGTGATAATTTGGAAGTGGACAACAACCTATGGATAGCGCTGCTTCCTGCCACTTCAACTTACTCATCAGACATAGCCCAGCGCATGAGTAAGCTGAAGTTTTTTTTTTTTTTTTTTTTTTTTTTTTTACTATTATAAGTTTGCGTTTGACAACTGTCTCAACAGTGGCTGGGGGCAGGGCACTTAGCTGAAACAGATGACTGTTGCGGTCGTAAGGTTCTCGAATGAGGCCGCTAACTGGCAAGTGAAAGTCGAGAACAACTATGATAGGAGGAAAAAGCTGGATGTGGGCGTTTTTAATCAGCAATTGTAGAAATCAATGGGAGAGGCATATGTCTTACATGATGATGATAAGTCGGCCGCAATTAAACACCAATTTCCATACATTGCTAACATGTTGTGATAGCCTATATTAATTTGATCAGTGATGATGGAGTCAATATGTTTGCCTATAATGTTACTACACATTTTTACACTTTAATTATAATGTGATATGCAGAAACCTCTCTAGATCTTGTTTTTGGTTAAATGAGTGCATGAATGACCATACTTATGACAATAGTTGAGTTAAATAATTACATTTTGGTTGTACCTTTAAGTTTAAATCTTGTCTATTTCAGTTATTGAACATATAATTAATTATTCGAAGGCTGGAGGAGAAGGAGAAAAAAGTGTTTTTGTGAAGGAGTTGTGACGCAGAGTAAGCAGGTAGAATATAAAATAAACATGATTTAGATTTGGTGATTTGATTTTGTGGTGGTATTTGATTTGGTGATTTTAGTAACTATTAACTTAAAGCTGAAAAATGAATAGAGTTCATTATTCAGGAAATTTCTTTTTTTCTTTATTTTTCTTTTGTTGGTTATTGACAATGTGTTTAATAGTGGTATGGATTGGTACTCATGGACAGCTAAATGATATTCAAGAGAAAATGGTTAATCTTCTCTTACAGTTCACCAGTCACCTTTTTAACTACAAATCTTATTTTTGTCATGTATTATCAAGAGTTTTTTTTTAGAGTGGTAGCTGGTAATTCGGCAAAGATACTTAGCATTCAGTAGAAAAATAGTGTTGAATTAAGTGGAAATTAATGTTTTTTAGGTGCTATTAAAAAAAATTGTATCATCTATATTGATAATAAATCTCAGAGTATGTCAATAACATTGAAAAAGAAGCGATGATAGTCTAAAGTTGAGAACATTAATTCTAAAACTGACAGATGCTGGTTCGATACTCGACTTCATTTCTGAATGGGTTAAGGAAACACCTTTATCAAATTATTAGTAGGGGTTATGATACTTTTGATAACTGGTGTGCAAACAAGTTTAAAAAATAATGAACAATCATAGTGTTTTCATGCAGAAATCCTTGGGAGGCAGTAAAAATCTAGGTTTTGTGTGATTACACCTTTGACCACATTATCACTGACCATCATGTGAGATATACATGGTAGATATGTATAAAAAAGTATTGGATGCATATTTGATACCAACTTTGTATTAAATAAAAGTACCAGTACCTAATGACAAACTTGAGTAATTATTTCAATATATTTGTTATTTAAGCAAATAGTTTATCTCAGCATTACACTGCATCTGATGCTGGCTTTCAGACAAAGCCAGGTAGAAATAAAAATGTTATCATAAATAAATGTATATATAAAAACAATAATGTTAAACAAGTGTATAGGAAAATTATATTTTTGTCATTTTAAGTTCAAATCTTGCCTATTAAAATTTCAGAATAGATCAACAGACTGAAAGGAGGAGAGATCTTTGAAGAGATTTGGATCTGCAAAGGAGTTATCCAGTTTTAACAGACAGAGCAAGTAGGTAGAATATTGTGTAAACTTGTTAAAAGAATAATTATGATTTTATTTTGGTAATTTTGTTTGTTGTTTGTAAATAACTACAGCAGGACCTCTTTAATTCAAACTCAAAATTTACCCCCCATTCGAATTCATGGAACGTCAGTATTATAATATAGAGAATCTATATGGATTTTTTTTAATGATATAATACAAATAGTATTGTGATATTTTCAATGTGTCTTCTATCTTATCTTATCTTTAAAGGTAACTTAACTTGTTTAAAAAAATTCAATATTTTAGTTTGTGGGGAGATAATGTCAAATAAAAAGCTTTGTCTCGCAATTTGCATAAAAGCATATTTTCTGACATAGGAATGTCTACTTGGTCAGCCCATCCAACGCATGTATTTAAGGCAGACAATGTGCTTGAATGGGAAAGACTTGGTATACGAATGTGAAATATTTCTACAGTTTCACCATCATTTTTATATGTTTGCCTGTGGGGCGTTTGGATTACAAAGGTGTTTATATTATTATATAGTTCGGATTAAAGATGTCTTGCTGTATGAACTTGAAATTAGCTGAATATATTAATTTTATAATAAACAGTTATATTAATATTGTTTAATATTCATGTCATCAATCATTTAGATCTTCTGTTTCACCACTATGTCTTTTGTTGGTTAGTGCTGATGTCGTCCAGAGTGATATTGCTAATAATTCTGATAATCATTTGAACTACGTAAAATTGACTAAAATACTTTAAAATGAAATAGCCCCTTTCTAATTCTATGTATCTAAAAATTGAAATTTGTTCAATCAATACAGTGCTAATAGTTTAGTTGAAGAAGAGATTGATTAGTACCATGGGCACCTATCTGGTGCCCCGGGGAAACTGGCTCACTTTCTCTTCAAGTATCGACTATTCAATTTTATTTTATTTTCATTACCAGGATTACAGATGTTTTGTTTAGGGAGTGGTAGACGAGTATCTGACAAACATTCTTAGCACTGAGTAACAGTTAATTACTCAATTAGATGAAATCAATTCTTGTTTTTTTTTAAATTGTAATATTATGTTTTTACTTTTACAAATTGGAAAAACGAAAAGAAAATTATTAGATAGTTATACATTTATCTTTTCACTTATTTTGCCTTCAATTTGGTATTTTTTTTCAATTGTAGGATATAAAAAAACCTAAGGATGAAAAAACGACGCCTGAGTTCATCTGTGAGCTTGCCAGAAATGTGTTGCATAAGTTCAGGTGAGTCATAAATACATAATATTAATTATAAATATATCGCATACATACATTTTTTTTATGGTTAATATTTAAATGTGCTGCCAAACTATTTTATGGAGAGATGATATTAAACAAACAAGCAACATATTTGTGAAAATGGTGTGATACCAATCTTGACAATCAGAGCTTTCTTAATGCTTTGTCAGGATAGAGAAATAACTGGGCACATACATTTTTCCTTTGATTGCTCTGGTAATAAATATGTAAAGAAATGAAATGCTCATTTTATAGAAGAAAAATCTCAGAATTCAGAAATTTAAAAAATCATTATATTTATTCAAAAAGAAAAAAGGCATGCGTTTTATAAATTTGTATCGCTGGTAGGTAAGTAAGTATATAATATTGTTTGCAAAAATATTACCGCTGGATCTACAAAAGTTAAAAACACTGGCAGAGTTTTCGTAAACATAGTAGGATAGAATAGTATTTTTTTTTTTTCATAAAATATTGGTACATACAGGTGGATTATGTATTATTCAATACAGACCTACAACATTTTGTTGGAAACCAGCATGCATATATGTTGGCTTTATAATTGGGGCGCAGGAATTTAGGGTGTGATGGGGAGGCTGTGCTTTGTTACTCAAGGATGGAGAGACTCCACTTCCCAGCGCACCGCGGGAGCAGTCACAAAATATAAAATAACTTCAAAATACCCCCTACCATTCCCCCTCTCCGTCTTCCTTAATTCCTGTGCCTTTCTTAATATATTTGTAAGAACATGAATTTATACATTATTTTAGATATTTATCATTTAGACAATCCTTAATTGTATAATAACATTATATCACAGTGTTTTTTTAAACAAATTAATATTATGTATAGGCTATTTGGTAATGTACACTCAAGTTGCCATACAATTAGCATTTGGAGTGGTGATGTTTAGTCGTTGCGAAGGTACATAATATATAACTTATGTGGATATCTACAAGCCCTTCTTATAACGTCACGTTTTTAAAAAATATAGGGATATTTTTTAACCGACTTTAAAAAAGGAGGAGGTTCTCAATTCAACCTGTATGTTTTTTAAAATATATTTTTTAATGTTTGTTACTTAATACCTTTCGACTGGGTGAATCGATTTTGATGATTCTTTTTGTATTTAAAAGTGGTGCTTCCGTGTGGTTTAATTTAAATTTCATAAAAATCGGACAAGCCGTTTTTAAGTTACACTCGAATAACTGAAAAGTACTACGCATACCTCGACAATATTATTACTGCGGGTGAACAAATCGGTGAACATACACAGACACTTTGTTCCCGTCAGTAGCAAGTCATTGTAAAGGTTGAAAATAAAAATTTAACTAAAAATGGAACCGACTCAAAAGTGTGAAATAGATCGTTTGAAGTCGAGAATGTCTCGAATCTTTTTATTACATTTATCTTCTAAGGAGTCTTTGTTAGTAGTTTTGGTAGTAGGGTACTTTTAAGTACTTACTAGCTCATCACCCGCAAGATTGAAAAACCGTCATCAAACACACAGTATGTTCATGCAGCAGTTCTTAAGAGCCAATAAATATTCTAGGTATAGCACCTTCGATAAGATCGTCACTTACAATCAAGTGAGATAATGGTAAAACGTTAGATCTATCATATCAGCCATAGACTGTTACTGCTGCATATAGACCTTTGAATTCCGCAAGTATCGGTTGGAAGCGTCCCACATCCAGCGTTTTTCTGCAATCATTATGACTATAATCATATAATCATCAGACCTGACAGTCGTAAATCAGTTTCATTATGGTAAAGAAATAAATATTTAATGATGGTTATTAAAAGTGATGGTTGTCAAGGCATAATGTTGTCATGATTGAAGAAAATTGACTAAATTGTTATACAATAATAAAACAGACCATATTTGTGTGTTGTACACACACTACCACAAGCTACAATGAAATTGTTTAAAATGTTAAGTACCTTCCAATACCATAACATTTATCTACAATTTTCATTATCATCATCTTCATCTTAAGACGTTAACTGCTGGACATAATCCTTCCCCGTTGATCACCAGAAGGACTTGTTAGAAGCGGTATTCATCCAGCCTCTTCCTACGAGTCCATTCGGGAATTGCATTGTAGAATTTTTCGACCTCAACGGGTACACCAGAGTAATTAGTTTAATATTAAAATTGTATGTTACACATATTTATATATATTTTTAATATCGTTACAGGGAATACGAGCCAAGCCGATAGAAGGTATCGAGGAAACAATAGGCAATGCGTGGCCAACGCATACGTGTCGGGGGCATTATCGGTGATAAAAAATAGATCTGTATTATCGGCTGGCGATATTGATGTTATTTTACAGGATGGTGATAATTTATATATAGAACTAGAACCATATATACCTAAAGAGGTCACTTCTAGGTACTTAAGTTATGATGAATTACCCCCCGTAATTCGTGTCGGTCAAAATACTGTCACAATTGACAGCATGTTAAATAGCTGGCTGGCACAGGGATTCTATCCTGTAAACGAATTTTGTATAGATGTTAGTATATCAGAACTTATTGATAAATTAAATAATGACGTATTTACATCTGATTACAATGAAAATACAGATAGCGTCATGTTTACCGGTAATGGATATAGTATTTGTTTCTGGCGTTATCAAAATAGTTTCTATTATTTCAACAGCCACGCTGTTGATAAATTTAATGTATATGCTGGAAACGGTGTTGCCCGTTTGTTTCAGTGCAGAGATATAAAGTCTCTAGCAAATGTTATTCTGTCATACAATATCAATTTAAAAGGTAGTGGATATACATTGAATAGGGTACGCGTTTTAAGTTATTGTTCTGTAGAAACATCAGAGTCAGTTCTAAATAACTCCAATAGACTAACTCCTACTATCACTACTGAAATAAGTCAATGCAGTGATATTTATCCCGCCATTACTAAAAAAGGGTTTGAAAGCAGTTCTGACTTTGATTGCGCAGTACAAACCGATGTCGTTTGCACTAATCAATCCTTGGAAACAATGACTGTCAGTACAAGCACTGGACTGGTTCATAACAAGAAAGTGAATACATTAAATCCGGTGGTTGTAATTGAAAAAGTAGATGATTTTAAATTGTCTACTCTGAAACCAGTTGTAGTCGTTGAACGTTTAGATTTAAAAAGAACGATATCGACCACAACAAAGGGTAGACCTAAAAAACTAAAACGTGGTAGGAACTCTATTAAAGAGAATGCTCACTTAGATGCAGTTAAAAAGTATAATGAAAAAAAACCAGAGGTTAATCGTACTGCAGTTAAAAAGTACAATGAAAAGAAACCAGAGGTTCACCATTGTGCTGTAAAGAAGTACAATGAAAAGAAACCAGAGGTTAATCGTACTGCAGTTAAAAAGTACAATGAAAAGAAACCAGAGGTTCACCATTGTGCTGTAAAGAAGTACGATGAAAAGAAACCAGAGGTTCACCATTGTGCTGTAAAGAAGTACAATGAAAAGAAACCAGAGGTTAATCGTACTGCAGTTAAAAAGTACAATGAAAAAAATTCAGATGTCAATTGTACTGCAGTAAAGAAATACAACGAAAATAGTCGTAACATAGATGTACCTTTGCGTAGATCTAGCAACTTGATAGGAGAAAAACGAGGCACAGAATTAAATGCTGTTTTGCCGTTTTCATTAAAGAAAACACTCAATTCACTCGATGTTCATACTTGTCCTCATTGTCATACTCGACTTTTTGACGAGGAAAAGTCGAGGATTCAATGGTGTTGCGGATCAGGAGCTAATAATGTTCAGACATTTGCTCCTCTAACGGAAGACTTTTACACACACCCCGCCTTCGTAAAAAGGCAGCGAGCGTACAATAACCTGTTTGCTTTTTCTGCACTGGGAACTACTCATGGTTTTCATCAACCGGAGGGGATAGCCTTTTTAAAAATCCAAGGCCGCGTGTATCATCGGGTGTTTGATTTAGCGTACGATAAGACTACAAACAACATCGGACTGTACATAAATGATTCTTCCGAACGGGAGAGTTTAGCTGCTGGACAAAATTTAGATATTCAAGTAATAAGGTCCATCACGCACTTTTTACACAATGTCAACCCGTATATAGAATGTTTCAAACAATTAAGTTTGGAAACGTCTTCTGAAGCATATATTCAATTTCAAAAAACCTCCCGTGCCGTACACGGAAATATTTTGGGAGATCAACCCGTGGGAACAGAAGTATCCGCTATTATAAGCACGGACCGCGAACAGTATACACCGCGTTCCATAGCTATTTGGAAAATTGGTGATAGTAAGCCTCACACTGTAGACATCATGCATCCTTTGTATGAGAGTTTCCAATATACGCTCCTCTATCCGGAAGGTTATTCGGGATGGTTTCCTGGAAAACTTGACAACAATGGCAACAAATTGACCCAAGCCAAATATGTCAGATGCCTTTTGCTCTCAGAAGACAGATTTAGTATTTTTGGACGTTTGTCAGAGGAGTGGATAGTGGACATGTATTGTAGAATAACTGAGGAACGTTTTAGGTATTTAACGTATGCACAAACGCAAAACAAAAGTAACGAAATAAGAGCCGCACCTCTCCAAGAGTTGCTAAATGATGAAACGATGACAGATGGTATTGTACCTGGGCGTATTTATTTACCTAATACTTTCACCGGTAGTCCACGCTATATGCAAGTGAAATATATGGATTCTATGGCATTAGTAAATAGGTTGGGTCCACCTTCTTATTTCATTACATTTACTTGTAATCCTAATTGGCCTGAAATCAAACAGACAATAATACCAGGTCAACGTGCCAATCCACAGATTTGCGCTAGGGTGTTTAAAATCAGATTAACTGCTTTTATTCGTGATTTACGTTCCGGACTTTGGTTTGGTAAAATCGATTACATGATGCATGTGATTGAATTTCAAAAGAGAGGGTTGCCGCATGCTCATATATGCATTCGAGTGGAAGGCGGAGGTCCTGTTGCAAATATAGATATAGACAAAGTATGTCGCGCCGACATACCTGACCCTGAAGAAGCTGATGGTAGATTACGTGATGCAGTTCTTAATCACATGATTCATGGACCGTGTGGTTCTGAAAGAGATAATTTGCCATGTTATGACAAAGAGAACAGAAAGTGTAACAAACGTTTTCCAAAACGCGAAACTGATGTCACGTTTTGCGATGAAAGAGGCTTTATTCATTTGCGTCGCAACAGCAAAAACGAAGCTGTCATTAAGTACCGTGGCAGAGAAATCAAAGTAAACGACTTGTGGGTCGTACCGTACAATGCTGCGCTTTTATTGAAATATGACGCACATATAAATGTGGAAGTTTCGACACAACGTAGCGTTATAAAATATTTGTTTAAATACATGACAAAAGGTCCTGACGAAGCGCGTGTCGCTGTTGT
Source organism: Apeira syringaria (assembly GCA_934044485.1). Lineage (NCBI taxonomy): Eukaryota > Metazoa > Arthropoda > Insecta > Lepidoptera > Geometridae > Apeira > Apeira syringaria. Next base: position 11,470 of record CAKOGW010000020.1, read on the forward strand.
TCCAGAAGAAAACAATGAAATAGAAGAGTATGCAACTAAAAGATACATTGGGTCGAGCGACGCGACTTGGAGGATACTCGAATTCGACATCACAGCTCGTGAACCTAATGTTAAAATGTTACCAGTTCATCTGAAAAATCAACAAACTGTTTATTTTAGACCCAATAACATCGATGAAGCGATCAGTCACGGTGGCTCAGATCTAATTACATATTTCAAACGGCCACTCGAATCAGAATTCGACAATTTAAAGTATGTCGATTTCTATGAGAAATATATAGTACATACAAAGCGTCCCTCGTCGAAAAACGTTCAAGTATATGAAACTCAAAATGGTAAATTTGTAACGAAACGTCAGAGACGCGATATGGTCGCACGACCGTTTTTGGTAACACCCAATAGAGGCGAACAATTTTTCCTAAGAATGCTATTAATTTCGTTTTCTTGTCGCAGTTATGAAGATCTTTTGCGGCTTGGCGGCCCTGATTGCACCACTTTTCAGGAAGCCGCTAAAGCCGTAGGGCTCGCGGACGACGAATACGAATACGTTCATGCATTAGACGAAGCGAGCAAATATTTCAATGGTTGGAAATTACGTAGATTCTTTGTTATGTTGATCACGCTCGGAGCTCCAGCAGCATCGTTATGGAACTCATTTAAAAACAAATTAAGTGAGGACTATTTACATAGAATGCCAAACGAAGAAGAAAAAGCTTACAATTCAAGTCTAACCGATATCGATAGACTTTTACACAAACATGGATCGACGCTTGTACAACATGGTCTACCAGCAGTTCAAGATCCCACTACAGAGTTGGGCAGAGAGCGTATCGAATACAGCGCACAGGCACACAAATCATTCGTTGATGAGTGGCTGCCGCTTTTGTCGTCAGAACAACGCACTATATTTGACTATACCGTGAAACTTTGCATAGACAAACAATACCGCGAAACAAATCCATGTGCAATGTTTGTGGACGGTCCAGCGGGGACAGGTAAAACGTTGCTATTAAATGTGATCACCGCGTACGTACGCGGCAACTTGAAAGGAGTAGTGCTATGCACGGCGAGCTCCGCTATCGCAGCTCAGAACCACGAAGGTGGCACTACGGCACATTCAATGTTTAAATATCCGTTCGAGATAGTGGACGACCGCGGTTATTGGAATATAAGTAATAACACACAGCGAGCTGAATTGATTTATCACGCTGATGTCATAATATATGATGAGGCGCCAATGGCACATAAATTTTTGATCCACCTATTGGACAGGTCGTTGCGCGATTTGATGAATTCAAATAAAATATTTGGTGGTAAAATTATCATATTTGCAGGTGATTTTCGTCAAATTCCCCCTGTTGTTACGAAAGCATCTACAGATTCTGAGATTTTACATTGTTCAGTCAGAAACTCACCGCTTTGGCAACAATTGAAAACATTCTCACTCCTGATGTCACAACGTTGCAGGGACGACCCCGACTATGCAGATTTCCTGCTAAAGTTAGGTTCAAATGAGCTACCTTTCCTACAATTGCAGGAAGGCTGTAACGTTCAACGTTTGGTGTCTTTAGATACAATACAAACGGTTGAGACGGTGAATGACCTCATCGATTTTGTGTTCACTATGGTTCTCCACGAGCCTGATGTCTGTGCTCACAGAGCAATTTTATGCACTCACAATAAAGCTGCTCGAGAAATCAATTCACTAATATTAGACCGCGTTCCGGGAGACGTTCTCCATTTTTACTCGAGCGACAAAGTGGATAATGATGAAACGGATCAATTTCGCTTGGGACAGGAATTCCTAAATAGCATGCAACCCAATGGAGTCCCTGACTTCGACCTTAAATTAAAAGAAGGTTGCGTATGTATGATCACGAGGAATTTAAATTTCGCAGACGGTTTAGTGAACGGGACAAAAGTCATCGTGATAGCAACGTCACCGCGTTTAATAACTGTGAGAAAAGCGGGCGGTGATGAAAACTACTTAATACCGAGAATTCTCTTCAAAGCACCGATATATGAAAAGAATCCTATGCAAATGTGTCGCCGCCAATTCCCACTTCAACTTGCATATGCTTTAACCGTACACAAAGCACAAGGTCAGACGATAAGTCGCGTGGGAGTCGATCTAAGATCAGACGTGTTTAGCCATGGACAGTTATACGTGGCTCTGGGGCGCGTACGAGAAAGAGCAAGTATTAAAATACTAATGCATCCCGATCGCATTATAAACGATAGTCCATTTGCAATAAATAAAATAATTCCAGATTTATTGAAATAATTCATTTTTTAGAATGTATTTTTAATATTTTGATGAAATCAAAATAATATGTAAATTGCTCATTGACAAACGGTTACTAAAATTATACAAAAGGTTGATATATTTATCAAAAATACAATGCATTGCTTTAACGTCAATGCGTAGCTGATACTATTAATGTATATATGTATTGTCAAAATCCATGCAATTTATAATAAATATATATATATGTATATATATAGACATATAGACATTTAAAATATATTGCGAATGTCATATGTGTATTGTTTCTTGAAAACAATAAACGCAGAAACGTAACTAACTTTGTAAATTATGTTATATTGAATATACATATCGCATTTTAGATAATTGTATATCGACGTTGAACCTTCGAAGCATTGAGCGTACACCCACGTGTAACCGGATGGCGGTATCCACTACATACCCCATCGCTGAGACGCATAAGCGTGCCAACTGCGAAGGATCTTGAGTCTTATTCAAACGTCATCTTGAAATGTCAAATCATTTAATAATGTTTTCTATATTATAATATAGAAAATACAATATATTGTGTTTCTGCGGTTATCATTTATATTAATAATATAAATGTGAGACTCAGTAGTTAAATATTACTTTTGTAGTTATATTATTTTTAGTTGTTTGTTTGTTAGATAATTAATAAATGCTTTTTCCTATAAAATATATGTTACGAATTTTAAGAAATTTTGGTAATGCCTTTTTCAAATAAAAGTATAAGTAAAGTGGTCATACAATTTAGTTTAATAATAAATTGCTCTAATATTCTTTTTATAATTATATTATATACTTGTATTTGTCACAATATTAAGTGATAATAATATTTTCATGTAGATTAAATTCCTATAATAATTTAGATTAGATGTAGCTAATAATGTAAATGTATGGCAATTAAATTTAGTAGAGTTGATGATAAGATGGTATATCTTAATATAGGTATTGTAAATAGATGGAGAAAATATCATTTTAAGTGAAATTTATTTATAAATTGTATTTAAATAATAATACCTAACTTAACTGAATATTGTAGTTAGATGTAGTTAGTTGGGATGCAAGGGGAAGCGTACCGTGCAGGAGTAGTGTACCTTCACTGTCTCGCTTCTCAATTGCCAACCTCACTTGCACGCAGTGCATCCCGCTGGCTTTGCCACAACGAGGCTATGGCGATATGATATGCACTAATTATATTGTTGCGACTGCCGTACATCGAGCTTTGCCCGCTGCTCGCCGCCCGCCGCTCACCGCCTGCCGCCCGCTGCCCGCTGCGTCAACATAACAGCAGAGAACAACTTGAGTGAGAGACGAGGCGCACAGAACAAACAACGCGCTGCTAATAGACTTTCGAGGAACAAACAATACAGGTAATAACGACAATATATTGTACAGTAAATAAATAATTATGGCTGATTTTTATATAAGTTTCTGCTGATTCTGTCCATACAAGCAAAAAAATGGGAACAAATATAATGTGCACCCAAAAATTCAAACCAAATTTAATAACTGAGCACCAAATTTAGTAAGTGGTCACCAAATACGCAGAGTCATGTAGTCTAAGGCGGAGTCATGTAGTGTAGGTACGCGAGGAGGAATGTTAGGTTTCTTGTGACTGCACATCGCGCGAGCCTAGCCCATAAAACGTGTGTAAAAAAATCAATTATGTATGTTTGTTACAAGTACGTAACGAATTCTTTTTGGTTTAAAAATAATTAACTTGGGGTCATTTTCTTTTTTCGGTATAGCAAGATGTGACATTTTTGGTAGCAGTTATACAATAAATTGGCGTTGCAATTTTAGTGCTCATAAGTATTTTTTTGGTGCTATATTCTACTATATTTGGTGATCAGTTAAAAAAAACATATATATATTTATACTAACTACACTACGCTTTAACATCGTGCAACCCAAAATTTCACGATGACAACTATATAATCGACTTCTGAACACTATAGTAGTGGTATAATCGTCATAAAACTAATGTATTTAAAAAAAATCTGTATATGAAACAATAATAACTGACAAATAATTTTACAGTTTTCTATGCTACATAATGCAACACAAGGCGAACTAAAGTCAAGACTGCATGCACATAAGAGGAAAATTCACCACATTTCCAGCTTTGTGGTTTTCGAAGAATTTAATTAAGGTAATTCATCATTTTTATTTATTTATCAACGAAACCATGAACTGGCAAGTGGCACATAGGATTTCCAAGATGTTGAATGCGGGCCGCCACTAAATAGTCTTTGTGGAAATCAATGAGGAGGTTTAAGTCAGTGGACGTCCTATAGTTGCGGTGTTATTTAATTTCCTATAAGATAAAGTAACCATTTTTTTTTTTTTTTTTTTGCAGATACGAATATAACTGATGGTGCGAAACAGTTCCAGAAAGTAGTTGCAAATTTCCGTAAATGGTACACCGACGAAACAGAAGCTAACTACACAAAGAATACAAAACAATAAGAAAAGAAATTAGGATCGTCATTTTCATTGAGCTTTTAAATTCATTCAGACATTTTAGATATTTATTTATCGTTTTATGTCATGTAGATGGCGGTGGCGATGGAACACTGATACAATGTACCTATACATGTAATACTAAATATTGTAAAGAAGTTTAATTAGCGTGCACTACTATAGTTTTTTGCTACTCAATTATCACAATAACAGTAGGTACCCAGGGTTATTCCAGGATAGAAAAGCATAGGTATATATAATTTATGCTAAGCCAGACTAATCTATCAGTATTAAAAATTTAATATGGTCAATTCTAGCTTGGAAGTCTGAGGATGTATATTTGTCACTCCAACATACATCTTCACAAACTTCATCATGTATAATATTAGCGTGATAAAAGGATAAGTAGTATTTATCTTATGTTTATTAAATCATCGTAATAGATTATTTGATAGACAATAGAATACTTCATTATCAACTAGACAGTAAGAACTAGGTACCATAAATTTTAATAATTATAAGATGTTAATAGATAAGTAAGTACTTACAAACAATTTGAATACATGTGTTTTTATATGAAATATGTTATTTTATTATACCCACATCAAAGACAATGCCTACATTATGTTTCTATTTTAATTCATCTGTAAATGTGATAGAAAGTATTTCGTAATGCACCTTATTTGTAGGTACGTAATCACTTTATGGTCAAACTTAAATAACTATGTAATGATGAAAAGTAGCCCATGTGTTATTCCGGGATCTGAAGTATGTACATACTAAATTCTATCAAATTTAGCCGTGTGGTGATGAAAAACGGTGATGATGAGAATAAACCAAATTTCATTAAAATACGATTAACCTGCGTGATGAAAATAAGCATCTAAGGTAATTCTCTAGAGTATAAAGCTATTTCCATACCAATTCTATCCAGCTGTTTGGGCGTGAAAGCAAATTTTCGCAAAGATATAATACCTACTAGCGGTCCGCTTCGGCTTCGCACGGGTAAACAATTTAAGAATATAAGGATCCCTATTTTTATTGAAAATATAATATAGCTTATGTTACTCATGGTGAATGTAGCTATCTAATGGTGAAAGAATTTATGAAATCGGTACAGTAATTTTTGAGTTTATTCATTCAAACGCATACAAATCTTCCCTCTTTATAATAGTATATAATATAGCATATTATTTAGGGTGAATGTAGCTTTCTAATGGTGAAAGAATTTATGAAATCGGTACAGTAGTTTTTGAGTTTATTCATTACATACATACA
>CAKOGW010000020.1:22500-27500 GCA_934044485.1 Apeira syringaria
TATATATATATATATATATATATATATATATATATATATATATATATACAAGGTGACGCGATGCCGGTGTTGTTGACTGTGTTGTTGTGGGTTCGTTTGGTCGTTTTTGGGGTCGGTGTAATTTTGTTCTATTTTGATGATTTAATTAAACAATAATAATAATGAGTAACATTATTGTTATATTGGCGTCTAATTGAGTGAGACGAATGTTTTGTTGTCTATCTCTATTATCGTCATATCGATAATAGAGGTGTATTTATATCTCTGGTGCATCGGTCCAGTTCGATTGCACATTGCAATTAAGCGATTGATGCAACGGGAGTGAATATTCGTATGTGCGATCGGTGTTTTTCTTCATTTTTACGTTCGACATGTATTTCGCGCTTATAAATGCGTCGATTGCGTGCTCGTGCGCGTGCGCGCGCGCGCGTTGCGCGCTTTATCGATAAACTCTCTCAAACATCGCTACATTTGGAGTGTCTCGGCGGTCGGGTCGGACAAATGTGCTGTATATAATTATATATATATGGTGTACCGACCCGTCCAAGTATTCGTTTTCGTTTGTCGCTGCGGATGAATCGTTTTGTATGTTTTTTTTTAAAGTGAGACACGAAAAATATCTATTTGTTTGTCAAACTTTGTGAAATTATATATAAAAACTATTCTGAAACAGATAAATAAAAAAGAGAATACGAGACGAAAAAGCTTACAACGCGAAGCCGGCAAGGCGCGGGGGCGTGCCTTACGATATTTATGGTGTGTTTTTCTATTTTTATATGTATAAATTTTTATGCATATAATTATTTGTATTATACAACACTATACTCTTTTATATATCGGGGGTGTGTCGCTTTCGGTTTTAGCTGGATTTGTAGATGAATTTTATTGCGCTGTGTCGATCGGACCTGGTATTGTTTCGTAGTTGTTGTGCGATAGTGTGTGTGTTATATAGACATGTGCCACTATCGATATCAAAGCTGCGCGTACAACGCTATGGTGTATATGTACAAACGATCGGTTTAAGAGAACGAAACTACCACACGGCACACTATCTTGTGTGTGTGTAGAGTTAGTTTCGCTCGCAAATCTACCAACAAGAATATTATAATGAATTATTATACATGATTTTTTTTTATGTGTGCGTGTGTTGTCATTTTTACGCGTTATTGTGTATGTTTATCCACCCCCCGTATAGCGCTCGCGCTGTCGGTATGTGTATATGTACGCACACTAACTGTTGTAAAGTGGGACACGCCGACACAACCATCACGTAAGTACTAATTTTTTTATATTTATATATTTCTATCATAGTAGATTAGTTGTAGTTAGAAAACTGTATTTATTGTATTTATTTATTTGCATCGTGTCTCTTTGGCACGGAAATGTGGCGGTGAGAGACGATGTGTACCACCGCCCCTCCTCCCCCCCTCATCCGCTATCGTGTCGGTACGTGGAAAACGCGACTGTCGTCGTCGTCGTGTCGACCGCGACCGTCGATACACGGGGTTCGGTGTGGGGGGTGTGTGGTCGATTGTTCGATAGCGCCGCCATCTCGGGGGGGATCGCGCATATATATTATATATATATATATATATAATAATATATATTTGTGTGTATATCCAACCCGATTGCAAATAATTTTTTATATACGCTGGACGGTACAGACGAAGGCGGTGTGAGCGTATTTCACAAATACGCGTTTCGACTCTCGTAATACCGGGCGGAATCGTGCTTGTTCTCGATTTCAAAACAAAATTTACGAGTGTCGTGTACGCGTCTTGGTCTATGAACGTTCAACAATGGATTGTAACATATCTGTGACCATTTCTTTTATTTCCCCCTCTTCTCTCCCTCTTTATCTTATATAATTCTGTCCTTTCTCTTTCATGCTATAGTAGTAGTAGTAGTATATATATATATACATATATGCGCGTATGTTTATATTTGTATGAGCGCGCTCGTGTTTGTGTATATTTATATATGTAATTAATATACACATACATATTCGCGGCGCGCAAAACATATGTAACACATATGTGTGTGTGTGTGTGTGTGTGTGTAGTATGTAGTGTTGTAGTATGTATTTGAAAAATGTGACAATTGAAAAAGTTAATTGAGCAGAGAGTTAGGACAGGAAATCAATGAGAAAAAATAATAAAACAAAGACACACCTCGGTTGTACGGATCTTTAATAGGATCCAACCGTTAGGGCTTGTGTGTAAACGGAGAATTTCGTCTCGCACTTCAATCGTAAATGATCGAGTGAGCGAGAGAGAGATATAGAAAGCTCCCTGGTTGATCCTGCCAGTAGTTATATGCTTGTCTCAAAGATTAAGCCATGCATGTCTCAGTGCAAGCCGTATTAAGGCGATACCGCGAATGGCTCAATATATCAGTTTTGGTTCCTTAGATCTTACTCAGTTACTTGGATAACTGTGGTAATTCTAGAGCTAATACATGCAATCAGAACTCTGACCAGTGATGGGACGAGTGCTTTTATTAGATCAAAACCAATCGACGGAGGGCCTCGCGTCCAATGTCGTTAATTTTGATGAATCTGGATAACTTTTGCCGATCGCACGGTCTCGTACCGGCGACGCATCTTTCAAATGTCTGCCTTATCAACTTTCGATGGTAGTTTCTGCGACTACCATGGTTGTCACGGGTAACGGGGAATCAGGGTTCGATTCCGGAGAGGGAGCCTGAGAAACGGCTACCACATCCAAGGAAGGCAGCAGGCGCGCAAATTACCCACTCCCGGCACGGGGAGGTAGTGACGAAAAATAACGATACGGGACTCTTACGAGGCCTCGTAATCGGAATGAGTACACTTTAAATATTTTAACGAGGAACAATTGGAGGGCAAGTCTGGTGCCAGCAGCCGCGGTAATTCCAGCTCCAATAGCGTATACTAAAATTGTTGCGGTTAAAAAGCTCGTAGTTGCATTTGTGCGCCGCGCTGTCGGTGCACCGCACCCGCGGTGATACTGACACGTTTGCGGAGCATATCGTCGGTGAGCCGGCCGGTAACACGGCCCGGTTCAATATCAAAATCCTATCGCGGTGCTCTTCAGTGAGTGTCGAGGTGGGCCGACAATTTTACTTTGAACAAATTAGAGTGCTCAAAGCGGGCTCAAAACGCTGCTTGAATATTTCGTGCATGGAATAATAGAATATGATCTCGGTTCTATTTTGTTGGTTTTCAGAACTCCGAGGTAATGATTAATAGGGATAACTGGGGGCATTCGTATTGCGACGTTAGAGGTGAAATTCTTGGATCGTCGCAAGACGAACATCAGCGAAAGCATTTGCCAAAGGTGTTTTCATCAATCAAGAACGAAAGTTAGAGGTTCGAAGGCGATTAGATACCGCCCTAGTTCTAACCGTAAATATGTCGTCTAGCAATCCGCCGACGTTACTACAATGGCTCGGCGGGCGGCTTCCGGGAAACCAAAGATTTTGGACTCCGGGGGGAGTATGGTTGCAAAGCTGAAACTTAAAGGAATTGACGGAAGGGCACCACCAGGAGTGGAGCCTGCGGCTTAATTTGACTCAACACGGGAAATCTCACCAGGCCCGGACACCGGAAGGATTGACAGATTAACAGCTCTTTCTTGATTCGGTGGGTGGTGGTGCATGGCCGTTCTTAGTTGGTGGAGCGATTTGTCTGGTTAATTCCGGTAACGAACGAGACTCTAGCCTGCTAAATAGGCGTCGTCATTTCGGTGTGCGCGATTCTGTCGCGCAACTCACTGGCGACGTATTAAAATTCTTCTTAGAGGGACCGGCGGCTTCGAGCCGCACGAGATTGAGCAATAACAGGTCTGTGATGCCCTTAGATGTCCTGGGCCGCACGCGCGCTACACTGAAGGAATCAACATGTTCTCCCTGGCCTAGAGGCCCGGGCAACCCGTTGAAACTCCTTCGTGCTGGGGATTGGGGTTTGCAATTATCCCCCATAAACGAGGAATTCCTAGTAAGCGCGAGTCATAAGCTCGCGTTGATTAAGTCCCTGCCCTTTGTACATACCGCCCGTCGCTACTACCGATTGAATGATTTAGTGAGGTCTTCGGACCGACACGCGGTGGCTTCACGGCCGTCGGCGTCGCTGGGAAGTTGACCAAACTTGATCATTTAGAGGAAGTAAAAGTCGTAACAAGGTTTCCGTAGGGGAACCTGCGGAAGGATCATTAACGTTTTATATATGACGAAAGTCATTATATTCAAAGTTATATTTTCATCAATATAAAAACAGAGATATATACGGATATACGGAAAGAATGCGCTCGTTAATATGTTTGCGTTGTGCGTCTCTTTTTTGTGTCCATGTGTCTCGCGTCGCGTACATATACGATTTTGACTATTAGAAATCCATAATTCGAGTCGTGTATGCGTGTTCGTCAACACTATAACGGTTTAGAAGCGAGAGTAGGAAGGAGGAAGGAGGTTCCTCTTTCTTCTCTTTCACTCTCATTCTAAGATATTATACATAAATTTGACATTACATTAATATTGTGTACCCAGGGTAAATAATATATAAAACAATTACCCTGGACGGTGGATCACTTGGCTCGCGGGTCGATGAAGAACGCAGTTAACTGCGCGTCATAGTGTGAACTGCAGGACACATTTGAACATCGACATTTCGAACGCACATTGCGGTCCATGGAGACACATCCAGGACCACTCCTGTCTGAGGGCCGGCTGCATAATAACATAAACCACACTGCGCGACGGCGGCGTTGTTGTCGTCGTCGTGCATATGACGGTTCTATGTGAACGTTTGCGCTCATGATATTATATTCACAAGCGTTCGTTTATATCGTCCGTTTAAAAATTTTTTGTAAAAAAAAAAACTACCCATAGTGTATGCACACACGTTATACGCTTGTGATTTTTATATTCACGTGCGTCGCCGTCGGGTACGCTTTGTAAAAAGAGCAATCCGTCGTGCGCACGTTCACGTGTCTATGATGCACTCGCGTGCGCGTGTGTACTGT
>CAKOGW010000020.1:32500-40000 GCA_934044485.1 Apeira syringaria
CCTTTTGTTCCTCTACGACAGTGTAAGCTATAAACATAAGAAATTTATTGAGTTACTATATTATCTATCTATCTATCTCATTATTATATTTTATCACACTCGAACCACCGCACTAGGATTCCCTGTGTCGGTCGCGGTAGGCATGGACACAAACAAACACGACACACAAACATCCAAGACTTTGGAGAAACATCTCCTACACCTTCTCATCGCATTCGTCCCTGTTTCGCCCCTGCCGGGATTCGAACCCAGGATCTCGAGAACCACTCACACAGCACACTGTTTGATATGTACCCGGTACTTAACCGGTTGTCAATTTGAATAACGAACATGTAATATTTTGCAATTTCAATCAAGCGGTTAACAACAATATGTAACATGTATTGTAGGTAAACAAATTTTAACAAATTTTTTGATTATTTTTTTGAAAATATTAAAAAGTAATTAATTAAAAAATAAGTCTATTTATGTGAGAAGCTATATTTTATATTGAATCTGTTTATTAATTAAATAGCTGTCGCTAGTAAATCATTTTTTTTTTTTTTTTTTTTGAAAAAAAAAAAACCCACAATATTGGCTATTATCATTATTATCATTTGGTGGTATGGGCAATGTTTTATACCGACATCGAAGAGGATTTTTTTTTTTTTTTTTTTTTTTTTTTTTTTTGGGTTCTCCAATATATTTACACTTATACAATTCGTTTACATGAAATTGCATTATTTTCTTTTATTTTAATGTATAGGTTATACACTACTATGGGCCATCTAGTTGCAATTTTATTATATTTTTTTTTTATATTGTTTTGTTGATATGGTGTGGTCGTATCAATTTCAGGTGAACGTGTCCATCATCGGGTCTGCACCTGCTGCTGCTGCTGCTGCTGCTGCTGCTGCTGCTGCTGCTGCTGCTGCTGCTGCTGCTGCTGCTGCTGCTGCTGTTCCTGTCGACGGTCGACGGTGCAGTGCAGCAGAATCAATAAAACGGATGTAACAAGGTAATTGTGTTAATTCTCTCTTCGGAAGAGAGTGTCCTCAATTATTTATTATCACATTTTAATCGATTTCGATAATTAGGTAGGTAGGTAGGTATATATATATATATATATATATATATATATATATATATATATATATACAAGGTGACGCGATGCCGGTGTTGTTGACTGTGTTGTTGTGGGTTCGTTTGGTCGTTTTTGGGGTCGGTGTAATTTTGTTCTATTTTGATGATTTAATTAAACAATAATAATAATGAGTAACATTATTGTTATATTGGCGTCTAATTGAGTGAGACGAATGTTTTGTTGTCTATCTCTATTATCGTCATATCGATAATAGAGGTGTATTTATATCTCTGGTGCATCGGTCCAGTTCGATTGCACATTGCAATTAAGCGATTGATGCAACGGGAGTGAATATTCGTATGTGCGATCGGTGTTTTTCTTCATTTTTACGTTCGACATGTATTTCGCGCTTATAAATGCGTCGATTGCGTGCTCGTGCGCGTGCGCGCGCGCGCGTTGCGCGCTTTATCGATAAACTCTCTCAAACATCGCTACATTTGGAGTGTCTCGGCGGTCGGGTCGGACAAATGTGCTGTATATAATTATATATATATGGTGTACCGACCCGTCCAAGTATTCGTTTTCGTTTGTCGCTGCGGATGAATCGTTTTGTATGTTTTTTTTTAAAGTGAGACACGAAAAATATCTATTTGTTTGTCAAACTTTGTGAAATTATATATAAAAACTATTCTGAAACAGATAAATAAAAAAGAGAATACGAGACGAAAAAGCTTACAACGCGAAGCCGGCAAGGCGCGGGGGCGTGCCTTACGATATTTATGGTGTGTTTTTCTATTTTTATATGTATACATTTTTATGCATATAATTATTTGTATTATACAACACTATACTCTTTTATATATCGGGGGTGTGTCGCTTTCGGTTTTAGCTGGATTTGTAGATGAATTTTATTGCGCTGTGTCGATCGGACCTGGTATTGTTTCGTAGTTGTTGTGCGATAGTGTGTGTGTTATATAGACATGTGCCACTATCGATATCAAAGCTGCGCGTACAACGCTATGGTGTATATGTACAAACGATCGGTTTAAGAGAACGAAACTACCACACGGCACACTATCTTGTGTGTGTGTAGAGTTAGTTTCGCTCGCAAATCTACCAACAAGAATATTATAATGAATTATTATACATGATTTTTTTTTATGTGTGCGTGTGTTGTCATTTTTACGCGTTATTGTGTATGTTTATCCACCCCCCGTATAGCGCTCGCGCTGTCGGTATGTGTATATGTACGCACACTAACTGTTGTAAAGTGGGACACGCCGACACAACCATCACGTAAGTACTAATTTTTTTATATTTATATATTTCTATCATAGTAGATTAGTTGTAGTTAGAAAACTGTATTTATTGTATTTATTTATTTGCATCGTGTCTCTTTGGCACGGAAATGTGGCGGTGAGAGACGATGTGTACCACCGCCCCTCCTCCCCCCCTCATCCGCTATCGTGTCGGTACGTGGAAAACGCGACTGTCGTCGTCGTCGTGTCGACCGCGACCGTCGATACACGGGGTTCGGTGTGGGGGGTGTGTGGTCGATTGTTCGATAGCGCCGCCATCTCGGGGGGGATCGCGCATATATATTATATATATATATATATATATAATAATATATATTTGTGTGTATATCCAACCCGATTGCAAATAATTTTTTATATACGCTGGACGGTACAGACGAAGGCGGTGTGAGCGTATTTCACAAATACGCGTTTCGACTCTCGTAATACCGGGCGGAATCGTGCTTGTTCTCGATTTCAAAACAAAATTTACGAGTGTCGTGTACGCGTCTTGGTCTATGAACGTTCAACAATGGATTGTAACATATCTGTGACCATTTCTTTTATTTCCCCCTCTTCTCTCCCTCTTTATCTTATATAATTCTGTCCTTTCTCTTTCATGCTATAGTAGTAGTAGTAGTATATATATATATACATATATGCGCGTATGTTTATATTTGTATGAGCGCGCTCGTGTTTGTGTATATTTATATATGTAATTAATATACACATACATATTCGCGGCGCGCAAAACATATGTAACACATATGTGTGTGTGTGTGTGTGTGTGTGTAGTATGTAGTGTTGTAGTATGTATTTGAAAAATGTGACAATTGAAAAAGTTAATTGAGCAGAGAGTTAGGACAGGAAATCAATGAGAAAAAATAATAAAACAAAGACACACCTCGGTTGTACGGATCTTTAATAGGATCCAACCGTTAGGGCTTGTGTGTAAACGGAGAATTTCGTCTCGCACTTCAATCGTAAATGATCGAGTGAGCGAGAGAGAGATATAGAAAGCTCCCTGGTTGATCCTGCCAGTAGTTATATGCTTGTCTCAAAGATTAAGCCATGCATGTCTCAGTGCAAGCCGTATTAAGGCGATACCGCGAATGGCTCAATATATCAGTTTTGGTTCCTTAGATCTTACTCAGTTACTTGGATAACTGTGGTAATTCTAGAGCTAATACATGCAATCAGAACTCTGACCAGTGATGGGACGAGTGCTTTTATTAGATCAAAACCAATCGACGGAGGGCCTCGCGTCCAATGTCGTTAATTTTGATGAATCTGGATAACTTTTGCCGATCGCACGGTCTCGTACCGGCGACGCATCTTTCAAATGTCTGCCTTATCAACTTTCGATGGTAGTTTCTGCGACTACCATGGTTGTCACGGGTAACGGGGAATCAGGGTTCGATTCCGGAGAGGGAGCCTGAGAAACGGCTACCACATCCAAGGAAGGCAGCAGGCGCGCAAATTACCCACTCCCGGCACGGGGAGGTAGTGACGAAAAATAACGATACGGGACTCTTACGAGGCCTCGTAATCGGAATGAGTACACTTTAAATATTTTAACGAGGAACAATTGGAGGGCAAGTCTGGTGCCAGCAGCCGCGGTAATTCCAGCTCCAATAGCGTATACTAAAATTGTTGCGGTTAAAAAGCTCGTAGTTGCATTTGTGCGCCGCGCTGTCGGTGCACCGCACCCGCGGTGATACTGACACGTTTGCGGAGCATATCGTCGGTGAGCCGGCCGGTAACACGGCCCGGTTCAATATCAAAATCCTATCGCGGTGCTCTTCAGTGAGTGTCGAGGTGGGCCGACAATTTTACTTTGAACAAATTAGAGTGCTCAAAGCGGGCTCAAAACGCTGCTTGAATATTTCGTGCATGGAATAATAGAATATGATCTCGGTTCTATTTTGTTGGTTTTCAGAACTCCGAGGTAATGATTAATAGGGATAACTGGGGGCATTCGTATTGCGACGTTAGAGGTGAAATTCTTGGATCGTCGCAAGACGAACATCAGCGAAAGCATTTGCCAAAGGTGTTTTCATCAATCAAGAACGAAAGTTAGAGGTTCGAAGGCGATTAGATACCGCCCTAGTTCTAACCGTAAATATGTCGTCTAGCAATCCGCCGACGTTACTACAATGGCTCGGCGGGCGGCTTCCGGGAAACCAAAGATTTTGGACTCCGGGGGGAGTATGGTTGCAAAGCTGAAACTTAAAGGAATTGACGGAAGGGCACCACCAGGAGTGGAGCCTGCGGCTTAATTTGACTCAACACGGGAAATCTCACCAGGCCCGGACACCGGAAGGATTGACAGATTAACAGCTCTTTCTTGATTCGGTGGGTGGTGGTGCATGGCCGTTCTTAGTTGGTGGAGCGATTTGTCTGGTTAATTCCGGTAACGAACGAGACTCTAGCCTGCTAAATAGGCGTCGTCATTTCGGTGTGCGCGATTCTGTCGCGCAACTCACTGGCGACGTATTAAAATTCTTCTTAGAGGGACCGGCGGCTTCGAGCCGCACGAGATTGAGCAATAACAGGTCTGTGATGCCCTTAGATGTCCTGGGCCGCACGCGCGCTACACTGAAGGAATCAACATGTTCTCCCTGGCCTAGAGGCCCGGGCAACCCGTTGAAACTCCTTCGTGCTGGGGATTGGGGTTTGCAATTATCCCCCATAAACGAGGAATTCCTAGTAAGCGCGAGTCATAAGCTCGCGTTGATTAAGTCCCTGCCCTTTGTACATACCGCCCGTCGCTACTACCGATTGAATGATTTAGTGAGGTCTTCGGACCGACACGCGGTGGCTTCACGGCCGTCGGCGTCGCTGGGAAGTTGACCAAACTTGATCATTTAGAGGAAGTAAAAGTCGTAACAAGGTTTCCGTAGGGGAACCTGCGGAAGGATCATTAACGTTTTATATATGACGAAAGTCATTATATTCAAAGTTATATTTTCATCAATATAAAAACAGAGATATATACGGATATACGGAAAGAATGCGCTCGTTAATATGTTTGCGTTGTGCGTCTCTTTTTTGTGTCCATGTGTCTCGCGTCGCGTACATATACGATTTTGACTATTAGAAATCCATAATTCGAGTCGTGTATGCGTGTTCGTCAACACTATAACGGTTTAGAAGCGAGAGTAGGAAGGAGGAAGGAGGTTCCTCTTTCTTCTCTTTCACTCTCATTCTAAGATATTATACATAAATTTGACATTACATTAATATTGTGTACCCAGGGTAAATAATATATAAAACAATTACCCTGGACGGTGGATCACTTGGCTCGCGGGTCGATGAAGAACGCAGTTAACTGCGCGTCATAGTGTGAACTGCAGGACACATTTGAACATCGACATTTCGAACGCACATTGCGGTCCATGGAGACACATCCAGGACCACTCCTGTCTGAGGGCCGGCTGCATAATAACATAAACCACACTGCGCGACGGCGGCGTTGTTGTCGTCGTCGTGCATATGACGGTTCTATGTGAACGTTTGCGCTCATGATATTATATTCACAAGCGTTCGTTTATATCGTCCGTTTAAAAATTTTTTGTAAAAAAAAAAACTACCCATAGTGTATGCACACACGTTATACGCTTGTGATTTTTATATTCACGTGCGTCGCCGTCGGGTACGCTTTGTAAAAAGAGCAATCCGTCGTGCGCACGTTCACGTGTCTATGATGCACTCGCGTGCGCGTGTGTACTGTTGTCGTATACCTATGCGCGTGCGCGTAGGCGGACTCGACGTCCGAAGGGCGAGTGCGATGTTGTTGAAGTGTATCTCATTCTTCTTGTAATATAGAAGAGAGAGAGAGAGAGCGATGATGATGTCGTACACGCTATCACGGATATCGTGTCTGCCTCCCCTTTTATAACGTTGGCCTCAGATCAGGGAGGATTACCCGCCGAATTTAAGCATATTAGTAAGCGGAGGAAAAGAAACTAACCAGGATTTCCTTAGTAGCGGCGAGCGAACAGGAAATAGCCCAGCACTGAATCCCGTCGTTGTCACGGCGGCGGGAGATGTGGTGTTCGGGAGGTTCCGCTTTCTCGTCGTTGTCATCTCCTGTCCAAGTTCGTCTTGAACGGGGCCGTTTTCCCGTAGAGGGTGCCAGGCCCGTAGCGACGGAGGACGGCGGCGAGAGGGACTCTCCTCAGAGTCGGGTTGCTTGAGAGTGCAGCCCTAAGTGGGTGGTAAACTCCATCTAAGGCTAAATATTACCGCGAGACCGATAGCGAACAAGTACCGTGAGGGAAAGTTGAAAAGAACTTTGAAGAGAGAGTTCAACAGTACGTGAAACCGTCCAGGGGTAAACCTGCGAAACTCGAATGAACGAACGGAGAGATTCATCGTCATTCCGCGGCGCACTAGCGTCTAACACGATGTCGCATCGACCTCGGTCGCGCTGCACTGTTTGCGTTCGTCGTGTCCGCGGACGGCGTGCACTTCTCTCTCAGTAATACATCGCGACCCGTTCGGTGTCGGTCTAAGTGCCTCACGGGTGACTCGGCGCGTTGTGTTCGCGCACACGCGTCGAGACCGTCTCGAGTGTCACCGATCGGCCGCCGGACGGTATATTATATGAAACGCTCACGCGCTTCGGTGCGCGTCCGGCCCGACGCAAGGTAACGTCGTATCCGCTGTCCTGCCCGGTGTGCGTACAGTGGTGCGGCGCGCCTGTCGTCGCAGCCGTGCTGTCTCGGACTGTGTGCGTATCTGTCTGCGATGATTCAGTTTCGGGCACTCGCAGGACCCGTCTTGAAACACGGACCAAGGAGTCTAGCATGTGTGCGAGTCATTGAGATTATTGTAAACTGAAAGGCACAACGAAAGTGAAGGTGATCGCTCGTCGATCGCTCAGGGAGGATGGCGCACGGATCTAGGTCCGTCGCTCGCACTCCCGAGGCGTCTCGTTTCCAATCTGCGAATGTAGGCGCGCTCTGAGCACAGATGCTGGGACCCGAAAGATGGTGAACTATGCCTGGTCAGGTCGAAGTCAGGGGAAACCCTGATGGAGGACCGTAGCGATTCTGACGTGCAAATCGATCGTCGGAACTGGGTATAGGGGCGAAAGACTAATCGAACCATCTAGTAGCTGGTTCCGTCCGAAGTTTC
>CAKOGW010000020.1:45000-50000 GCA_934044485.1 Apeira syringaria
GGGAGTGAATATTCGTATGTGCGATCGGTGTTTTTCTTCATTTTTACGTTCGACATGTATTTCGCGCTTATAAATGCGTCGATTGCGTGCTCGTGCGCGTGCGCGCGCGCGCGTTGCGCGCTTTATCGATAAACTCTCTCAAACATCGCTACATTTGGAGTGTCTCGGCGGTCGGGTCGGACAAATGTGCTGTATATAATTATATATATATGGTGTACCGACCCGTCCAAGTATTCGTTTTCGTTTGTCGCTGCGGATGAATCGTTTTGTATGTTTTTTTTTAAAGTGAGACACGAAAAATATCTATTTGTTTGTCAAACTTTGTGAAATTATATATAAAAACTATTCTGAAACAGATAAATAAAAAAGAGAATACGAGACGAAAAAGCTTACAACGCGAAGCCGGCAAGGCGCGGGGGCGTGCCTTACGATATTTATGGTGTGTTTTTCTATTTTTATATGTATAAATTTTTATGCATATAATTATTTGTATTATACAACACTATACTCTTTTATATATCGGGGGTGTGTCGCTTTCGGTTTTAGCTGGATTTGTAGATGAATTTTATTGCGCTGTGTCGATCGGACCTGGTATTGTTTCGTAGTTGTTGTGCGATAGTGTGTGTGTTATATAGACATGTGCCACTATCGATATCAAAGCTGCGCGTACAACGCTATGGTGTATATGTACAAACGATCGGTTTAAGAGAACGAAACTACCACACGGCACACTATCTTGTGTGTGTGTAGAGTTAGTTTCGCTCGCAAATCTACCAACAAGAATATTATAATGAATTATTATACATGATTTTTTTTTATGTGTGCGTGTGTTGTCATTTTTACGCGTTATTGTGTATGTTTATCCACCCCCCGTATAGCGCTCGCGCTGTCGGTATGTGTATATGTACGCACACTAACTGTTGTAAAGTGGGACACGCCGACACAACCATCACGTAAGTACTAATTTTTTTATATTTATATATTTCTATCATAGTAGATTAGTTGTAGTTAGAAAACTGTATTTATTGTATTTATTTATTTGCATCGTGTCTCTTTGGCACGGAAATGTGGCGGTGAGAGACGATGTGTACCACCGCCCCTCCTCCCCCCCTCATCCGCTATCGTGTCGGTACGTGGAAAACGCGACTGTCGTCGTCGTCGTGTCGACCGCGACCGTCGATACACGGGGTTCGGTGTGGGGGGTGTGTGGTCGATTGTTCGATAGCGCCGCCATCTCGGGGGGGATCGCGCATATATATTATATATATATATATATATAATAATATATATTTGTGTGTATATCCAACCCGATTGCAAATAATTTTTTATATACGCTGGACGGTACAGACGAAGGCGGTGTGAGCGTATTTCACAAATACGCGTTTCGACTCTCGTAATACCGGGCGGAATCGTGCTTGTTCTCGATTTCAAAACAAAATTTACGAGTGTCGTGTACGCGTCTTGGTCTATGAACGTTCAACAATGGATTGTAACATATCTGTGACCATTTCTTTTATTTCCCCCTCTTCTCTCCCTCTTTATCTTATATAATTCTGTCCTTTCTCTTTCATGCTATAGTAGTAGTAGTAGTATATATATATATACATATATGCGCGTATGTTTATATTTGTATGAGCGCGCTCGTGTTTGTGTATATTTATATATGTAATTAATATACACATACATATTCGCGGCGCGCAAAACATATGTAACACATATGTGTGTGTGTGTGTGTGTGTGTGTAGTATGTAGTGTTGTAGTATGTATTTGAAAAATGTGACAATTGAAAAAGTTAATTGAGCAGAGAGTTAGGACAGGAAATCAATGAGAAAAAATAATAAAACAAAGACACACCTCGGTTGTACGGATCTTTAATAGGATCCAACCGTTAGGGCTTGTGTGTAAACGGAGAATTTCGTCTCGCACTTCAATCGTAAATGATCGAGTGAGCGAGAGAGAGATATAGAAAGCTCCCTGGTTGATCCTGCCAGTAGTTATATGCTTGTCTCAAAGATTAAGCCATGCATGTCTCAGTGCAAGCCGTATTAAGGCGATACCGCGAATGGCTCAATATATCAGTTTTGGTTCCTTAGATCTTACTCAGTTACTTGGATAACTGTGGTAATTCTAGAGCTAATACATGCAATCAGAACTCTGACCAGTGATGGGACGAGTGCTTTTATTAGATCAAAACCAATCGACGGAGGGCCTCGCGTCCAATGTCGTTAATTTTGATGAATCTGGATAACTTTTGCCGATCGCACGGTCTCGTACCGGCGACGCATCTTTCAAATGTCTGCCTTATCAACTTTCGATGGTAGTTTCTGCGACTACCATGGTTGTCACGGGTAACGGGGAATCAGGGTTCGATTCCGGAGAGGGAGCCTGAGAAACGGCTACCACATCCAAGGAAGGCAGCAGGCGCGCAAATTACCCACTCCCGGCACGGGGAGGTAGTGACGAAAAATAACGATACGGGACTCTTACGAGGCCTCGTAATCGGAATGAGTACACTTTAAATATTTTAACGAGGAACAATTGGAGGGCAAGTCTGGTGCCAGCAGCCGCGGTAATTCCAGCTCCAATAGCGTATACTAAAATTGTTGCGGTTAAAAAGCTCGTAGTTGCATTTGTGCGCCGCGCTGTCGGTGCACCGCACCCGCGGTGATACTGACACGTTTGCGGAGCATATCGTCGGTGAGCCGGCCGGTAACACGGCCCGGTTCAATATCAAAATCCTATCGCGGTGCTCTTCAGTGAGTGTCGAGGTGGGCCGACAATTTTACTTTGAACAAATTAGAGTGCTCAAAGCGGGCTCAAAACGCTGCTTGAATATTTCGTGCATGGAATAATAGAATATGATCTCGGTTCTATTTTGTTGGTTTTCAGAACTCCGAGGTAATGATTAATAGGGATAACTGGGGGCATTCGTATTGCGACGTTAGAGGTGAAATTCTTGGATCGTCGCAAGACGAACATCAGCGAAAGCATTTGCCAAAGGTGTTTTCATCAATCAAGAACGAAAGTTAGAGGTTCGAAGGCGATTAGATACCGCCCTAGTTCTAACCGTAAATATGTCGTCTAGCAATCCGCCGACGTTACTACAATGGCTCGGCGGGCGGCTTCCGGGAAACCAAAGATTTTGGACTCCGGGGGGAGTATGGTTGCAAAGCTGAAACTTAAAGGAATTGACGGAAGGGCACCACCAGGAGTGGAGCCTGCGGCTTAATTTGACTCAACACGGGAAATCTCACCAGGCCCGGACACCGGAAGGATTGACAGATTAACAGCTCTTTCTTGATTCGGTGGGTGGTGGTGCATGGCCGTTCTTAGTTGGTGGAGCGATTTGTCTGGTTAATTCCGGTAACGAACGAGACTCTAGCCTGCTAAATAGGCGTCGTCATTTCGGTGTGCGCGATTCTGTCGCGCAACTCACTGGCGACGTATTAAAATTCTTCTTAGAGGGACCGGCGGCTTCGAGCCGCACGAGATTGAGCAATAACAGGTCTGTGATGCCCTTAGATGTCCTGGGCCGCACGCGCGCTACACTGAAGGAATCAACATGTTCTCCCTGGCCTAGAGGCCCGGGCAACCCGTTGAAACTCCTTCGTGCTGGGGATTGGGGTTTGCAATTATCCCCCATAAACGAGGAATTCCTAGTAAGCGCGAGTCATAAGCTCGCGTTGATTAAGTCCCTGCCCTTTGTACACACCGCCCGTCGCTACTACCGATTGAATGATTTAGTGAGGTCTTCGGACCGACACGCGGTGGCTTCACGGCCGTCGGCGTCGCTGGGAAGTTGACCAAACTTGATCATTTAGAGGAAGTAAAAGTCGTAACAAGGTTTCCGTAGGGGAACCTGCGGAAGGATCATTAACGTTTTATATATGACGAAAGTCATTATATTCAAAGTTATATTTTCATCAATATAAAAACAGAGATATATACGGATATACGGAAAGAATGCGCTCGTTAATATGTTTGCGTTGTGCGTCTCTTTTTTGTGTCCATGTGTCTCGCGTCGCGTACATATACGATTTTGACTATTAGAAATCCATAATTCGAGTCGTGTATGCGTGTTCGTCAACACTATAACGGTTTAGAAGCGAGAGTAGGAAGGAGGAAGGAGGTTCCTCTTTCTTCTCTTTCACTCTCATTCTAAGATATTATACATAAATTTGACATTACATTAATATTGTGTACCCAGGGTAAATAATATATAAAACAATTACCCTGGACGGTGGATCACTTGGCTCGCGGGTCGATGAAGAACGCAGTTAACTGCGCGTCATAGTGTGAACTGCAGGACACATTTGAACATCGACATTTCGAACGCACATTGCGGTCCATGGAGACACATCCAGGACCACTCCTGTCTGAGGGCCGGCTGCATAATAACATAAACCACACTGCGCGACGGCGGCGTTGTTGTCGTCGTCGTGCATATGACGGTTCTATGTGAACGTTTGCGCTCATGATATTATATTCACAAGCGTTCGTTTATATCGTCCGTTTAAAAATTTTTTGTAAAAAAAAAAACTACCCATAGTGTATGCACACACGTTATACGCTTGTGATTTTTATATTCACGTGCGTCGCCGTCGGGTACGCTTTGTAAAAAGAGCAATCCGTCGTGCGCACGTTCACGTGTCTATGATGCACTCGCGTGCGCGTGTGTACTGTTGTCGTATACCTATGCGCGTGCGCGTAGGCGGACTCGACGTCCGAAGGGCGAGTGCGATGTTGTTGAAGTGTATCTCATTCTTCTTGTAATATAGAAGAGAGAGAGAGAGAGCGATGATGATGTCGTACACGCTATCACGGATATCGTGTCTGCCTCCCCTTTTATAACGTTGGCCTCAGATCAGGGAGGATTACCCGCCGAATTTAAGCATATTAGTAAGCGGAGGAAAAGAAACTAACCAGGATTTCCTTAGTAGCGGCGAGCGAACAGGAAATAGCCCAGCACTGAATCCCGTCGTTGTCACGGCGGCGGGAGA
>CAKOGW010000020.1:55000-60000 GCA_934044485.1 Apeira syringaria
TTGAATAACGAACATGTAATATTTTGCAATTTCAATCAAGCGGTTAACAACAATATGTAACATGTATTGTAGGTAAACAAATTTTAACAAATTTTTTGATTATTTTTTTGAAAATATTAAAAAGTAATTAATTAAAAAATAAGTCTATTTATGTGAGAAGCTATATTTTATATTGAATCTGTTTATTAATTAAATAGCTGTCGCTAGTAAATCATTTTTTTTTTTTTTTTTTTTGAAAAAAAAAAAACCCACAATATTGGCTATTATCATTATTATCATTTGGTGGTATGGGCAATGTTTTATACCGACATCGAAGAGGATTTTTTTTTTTTTTTTTTTTTTTTTTTTTTTGGGTTCTCCAATATATTTACACTTATACAATTCGTTTACATGAAATTGCATTATTTTCTTTTATTTTAATGTATAGGTTATACACTACTATGGGCCATCTAGTTGCAATTTTATTATATTTTTTTTTTATATTGTTTTGTTGATATGGTGTGGTCGTATCAATTTCAGGTGAACGTGTCCATCATCGGGTCTGCACCTGCTGCTGCTGCTGCTGCTGCTGCTGCTGCTGCTGCTGCTGCTGCTGCTGCTGCTGCTGCTGCTGCTGCTGCTGTTCCTGTCGACGGTCGACGGTGCAGTGCAGCAGAATCAATAAAACGGATGTAACAAGGTAATTGTGTTAATTCTCTCTTCGGAAGAGAGTGTCCTCAATTATTTATTATCACATTTTAATCGATTTCGATAATTAGGTAGGTAGGTAGGTATATATATATATATATATATATATATATATATATATATATATATATATATATACAAGGTGACGCGATGCCGGTGTTGTTGACTGTGTTGTTGTGGGTTCGTTTGGTCGTTTTTGGGGTCGGTGTAATTTTGTTCTATTTTGATGATTTAATTAAACAATAATAATAATGAGTAACATTATTGTTATATTGGCGTCTAATTGAGTGAGACGAATGTTTTGTTGTCTATCTCTATTATCGTCATATCGATAATAGAGGTGTATTTATATCTCTGGTGCATCGGTCCAGTTCGATTGCACATTGCAATTAAGCGATTGATGCAACGGGAGTGAATATTCGTATGTGCGATCGGTGTTTTTCTTCATTTTTACGTTCGACATGTATTTCGCGCTTATAAATGCGTCGATTGCGTGCTCGTGCGCGTGCGCGCGCGCGCGTTGCGCGCTTTATCGATAAACTCTCTCAAACATCGCTACATTTGGAGTGTCTCGGCGGTCGGGTCGGACAAATGTGCTGTATATAATTATATATATATGGTGTACCGACCCGTCCAAGTATTCGTTTTCGTTTGTCGCTGCGGATGAATCGTTTTGTATGTTTTTTTTTAAAGTGAGACACGAAAAATATCTATTTGTTTGTCAAACTTTGTGAAATTATATATAAAAACTATTCTGAAACAGATAAATAAAAAAGAGAATACGAGACGAAAAAGCTTACAACGCGAAGCCGGCAAGGCGCGGGGGCGTGCCTTACGATATTTATGGTGTGTTTTTCTATTTTTATATGTATAAATTTTTATGCATATAATTATTTGTATTATACAACACTATACTCTTTTATATATCGGGGGTGTGTCGCTTTCGGTTTTAGCTGGATTTGTAGATGAATTTTATTGCGCTGTGTCGATCGGACCTGGTATTGTTTCGTAGTTGTTGTGCGATAGTGTGTGTGTTATATAGACATGTGCCACTATCGATATCAAAGCTGCGCGTACAACGCTATGGTGTATATGTACAAACGATCGGTTTAAGAGAACGAAACTACCACACGGCACACTATCTTGTGTGTGTGTAGAGTTAGTTTCGCTCGCAAATCTACCAACAAGAATATTATAATGAATTATTATACATGATTTTTTTTTATGTGTGCGTGTGTTGTCATTTTTACGCGTTATTGTGTATGTTTATCCACCCCCCGTATAGCGCTCGCGCTGTCGGTATGTGTATATGTACGCACACTAACTGTTGTAAAGTGGGACACGCCGACACAACCATCACGTAAGTACTAATTTTTTTATATTTATATATTTCTATCATAGTAGATTAGTTGTAGTTAGAAAACTGTATTTATTGTATTTATTTATTTGCATCGTGTCTCTTTGGCACGGAAATGTGGCGGTGAGAGACGATGTGTACCACCGCCCCTCCTCCCCCCCTCATCCGCTATCGTGTCGGTACGTGGAAAACGCGACTGTCGTCGTCGTCGTGTCGACCGCGACCGTCGATACACGGGGTTCGGTGTGGGGGGTGTGTGGTCGATTGTTCGATAGCGCCGCCATCTCGGGGGGGATCGCGCATATATATTATATATATATATATATATAATAATATATATTTGTGTGTATATCCAACCCGATTGCAAATAATTTTTTATATACGCTGGACGGTACAGACGAAGGCGGTGTGAGCGTATTTCACAAATACGCGTTTCGACTCTCGTAATACCGGGCGGAATCGTGCTTGTTCTCGATTTCAAAACAAAATTTACGAGTGTCGTGTACGCGTCTTGGTCTATGAACGTTCAACAATGGATTGTAACATATCTGTGACCATTTCTTTTATTTCCCCCTCTTCTCTCCCTCTTTATCTTATATAATTCTGTCCTTTCTCTTTCATGCTATAGTAGTAGTAGTAGTATATATATATATACATATATGCGCGTATGTTTATATTTGTATGAGCGCGCTCGTGTTTGTGTATATTTATATATGTAATTAATATACACATACATATTCGCGGCGCGCAAAACATATGTAACACATATGTGTGTGTGTGTGTGTGTGTGTGTAGTATGTAGTGTTGTAGTATGTATTTGAAAAATGTGACAATTGAAAAAGTTAATTGAGCAGAGAGTTAGGACAGGAAATCAATGAGAAAAAATAATAAAACAAAGACACACCTCGGTTGTACGGATCTTTAATAGGATCCAACCGTTAGGGCTTGTGTGTAAACGGAGAATTTCGTCTCGCACTTCAATCGTAAATGATCGAGTGAGCGAGAGAGAGATATAGAAAGCTCCCTGGTTGATCCTGCCAGTAGTTATATGCTTGTCTCAAAGATTAAGCCATGCATGTCTCAGTGCAAGCCGTATTAAGGCGATACCGCGAATGGCTCAATATATCAGTTTTGGTTCCTTAGATCTTACTCAGTTACTTGGATAACTGTGGTAATTCTAGAGCTAATACATGCAATCAGAACTCTGACCAGTGATGGGACGAGTGCTTTTATTAGATCAAAACCAATCGACGGAGGGCCTCGCGTCCAATGTCGTTAATTTTGATGAATCTGGATAACTTTT
This sequence comes from Apeira syringaria, assembly GCA_934044485.1. Classification (NCBI taxonomy): domain Eukaryota; kingdom Metazoa; phylum Arthropoda; class Insecta; order Lepidoptera; family Geometridae; genus Apeira; species Apeira syringaria. Next base: position 58,348 of record CAKOGW010000020.1, read on the forward strand.
GCCGATCGCACGGTCTCGTACCGGCGACGCATCTTTCAAATGTCTGCCTTATCAACTTTCGATGGTAGTTTCTGCGACTACCATGGTTGTCACGGGTAACGGGGAATCAGGGTTCGATTCCGGAGAGGGAGCCTGAGAAACGGCTACCACATCCAAGGAAGGCAGCAGGCGCGCAAATTACCCACTCCCGGCACGGGGAGGTAGTGACGAAAAATAACGATACGGGACTCTTACGAGGCCTCGTAATCGGAATGAGTACACTTTAAATATTTTAACGAGGAACAATTGGAGGGCAAGTCTGGTGCCAGCAGCCGCGGTAATTCCAGCTCCAATAGCGTATACTAAAATTGTTGCGGTTAAAAAGCTCGTAGTTGCATTTGTGCGCCGCGCTGTCGGTGCACCGCACCCGCGGTGATACTGACACGTTTGCGGAGCATATCGTCGGTGAGCCGGCCGGTAACACGGCCCGGTTCAATATCAAAATCCTATCGCGGTGCTCTTCAGTGAGTGTCGAGGTGGGCCGACAATTTTACTTTGAACAAATTAGAGTGCTCAAAGCGGGCTCAAAACGCTGCTTGAATATTTCGTGCATGGAATAATAGAATATGATCTCGGTTCTATTTTGTTGGTTTTCAGAACTCCGAGGTAATGATTAATAGGGATAACTGGGGGCATTCGTATTGCGACGTTAGAGGTGAAATTCTTGGATCGTCGCAAGACGAACATCAGCGAAAGCATTTGCCAAAGGTGTTTTCATCAATCAAGAACGAAAGTTAGAGGTTCGAAGGCGATTAGATACCGCCCTAGTTCTAACCGTAAATATGTCGTCTAGCAATCCGCCGACGTTACTACAATGGCTCGGCGGGCGGCTTCCGGGAAACCAAAGATTTTGGACTCCGGGGGGAGTATGGTTGCAAAGCTGAAACTTAAAGGAATTGACGGAAGGGCACCACCAGGAGTGGAGCCTGCGGCTTAATTTGACTCAACACGGGAAATCTCACCAGGCCCGGACACCGGAAGGATTGACAGATTAACAGCTCTTTCTTGATTCGGTGGGTGGTGGTGCATGGCCGTTCTTAGTTGGTGGAGCGATTTGTCTGGTTAATTCCGGTAACGAACGAGACTCTAGCCTGCTAAATAGGCGTCGTCATTTCGGTGTGCGCGATTCTGTCGCGCAACTCACTGGCGACGTATTAAAATTCTTCTTAGAGGGACCGGCGGCTTCGAGCCGCACGAGATTGAGCAATAACAGGTCTGTGATGCCCTTAGATGTCCTGGGCCGCACGCGCGCTACACTGAAGGAATCAACATGTTCTCCCTGGCCTAGAGGCCCGGGCAACCCGTTGAAACTCCTTCGTGCTGGGGATTGGGGTTTGCAATTATCCCCCATAAACGAGGAATTCCTAGTAAGCGCGAGTCATAAGCTCGCGTTGATTAAGTCCCTGCCCTTTGTACACACCGCCCGTCGCTACTACCGATTGAATGATTTAGTGAGGTCTTCGGACCGACACGCGGTGGCTTCACGGCCGTCGGCGTCGCTGGGAAGTTGACCAAACTTGATCATTTAGAGGAAGTAAAAGTCGTAACAAGGTTTCCGTAGGGGAACCTGCGGAAGGATCATTAACGTTTTATATATGACGAAAGTCATTATAT
>CAKOGW010000020.1:65000-75544 GCA_934044485.1 Apeira syringaria
CATGCGCTCACGGGAACTAAAAGTATCTGTCAGTTGTTCGACTTGCATGAGAATTTTTAAATCTTTTTATTTACTGGATGGGGATTTTCGCTGGCGATACAACGCCACGGTTGCGAGGCCGCAGGCCGAGCTTCAAACCTGCGAGGCCGAAGGCCGAGCTTTCGGCCCGCGAGGCCGAAGGCCGAGCGTGGCCTCCGCGAGGCCGTAGGCCGAGCCGTGTTAGTCACTTACGAATGGGCTGTTACGCGTTTACATTCCTTAGGAGAGTCACTAACGAGGCCGAAGGCCGAGTCCCGAATGGGGAGTTTTTTTTCCACATCTCGAGCTGGTCTCCGAGGCAACGGCCCACGTTAACCACTGCACTTAGAGGTATGGTCCCTTAACAAAAGTCGTTTACAATCTTGGTGCGATTTTACAGCGACTAAAATTTTCTTAAAAAAATCAGCTTGCACATGGTAACCCTGCCCACACTTTGTACTGAACTAGAAGAAACTGTCACTTACTCGACTTGTATGAGAATTTTATATATATTTTTTAATTTGCAACTAAAATGTTGATAAAAATACAAATGCACATCGATAACGCGGGCTGCTCGCAGCCCGCGCACCACCCGGAATACTAGTTATATTATATAAAGCTCGATTACCACTGATTCACTCACTCACTCACTCACTCACTGATTGACAGAATTGTTCTCCTAGAAGGAGCTATGGGGGGTGTTTGTAGTGTAGGGGAAAAGTGTAGAGGAAATTCCCGTGACCTCCAGAAAAATCCGAAAATTGCCATTTTTGGTTTCCTTGATGGAAATGGTGTAGGGATCTCGGAAACTATAATCGATAGGGGGTATGTGTCAGAACTAAAAATGACTAAAACCCTGGGACCCTTTTGGAAAGTTGAAAAAAAATTACCCTCCCTAACAAAAAAGAGGTTCTCCCATACAAATTTAAAACGACCGCAGCTCCGGAACCGTTATAGGTGGGTATGGGGGGTTCAAACAAATATTATAGAGAGTTTGTAGGAGAATTTGAAGTTTTAGTCAAAAATTGCAAATTGGTCCTTCGACCCGGATACCAAAATCCAAGTTTGTCTGATCTGGCTGAAATTTGGTATTTAGGGAGATTGGGGGTCCCTGATTCTAAATATAAAAAAAATTTTTGGATGACGTCATTTTTTTTTTTTTTTACTGGATGGGGATTTTCGCTGGCGATACAACGCCACGGCTGCGAGGCCGCAGGCCGAGCTTCAAACCTGCGAGGCCGAAGGCCGAGCTTCCAGGGCGAGGCCGAAGGCCGAGCTTTCGGCCCGCGAGGCCGAAGGCCGAGCGTGGCCTCCGCGAGGCCGTAGGCCGAGCCGTGTTAGTCACTTACGAGGCCGAAGGCCGAGTTCCGAATGGGGTGTAATGAATTAACGTCCCTCAGGTGAGTCGCTAACGAGGCCGAAGGCCGAGTCCCGAATGGGGGGTTTTTTCCACATCTCGAGCTGGTCTCCGAGGCAACGGCCCACGTCAACCACTGCACTTAGAGGTATGGTTCCTTAACAAAGGTCGTTTACAATCTTGGTGCGATCTTACAGCGACTAAAATTTTATCAATAAAATCAACTTGCACATGGTAACCCTGCCGACACTTTGTACTGAACTAGAAGAAACTGTCACTTACTCGACTTGTATGAGAATTTTATATATTTTTATAAACTGCAACTAAGAATCTTGATAAATATTACTAATGCACATCGATAACGCGGGCTGCTCGCAGCCCGCGCACCACCCAACACCTAGTTATATTATATAAAGTTCGATTACCACTGACTCACTCACTGACAGAATTGTTCTCCTAGAAGGAGCGATGGGGGGTGTTTGTGGTGTAGGGGAAAAGTGTAGAGGAGGTTCCCATGACCACCAGAAAAATCCGAAAAGTGTCATTTTTGGTTTCCTTGATGGAACTGGTGTACGGATCTCGGAAACCATAATCGATGGGGGGTAGGTGCCAAAACTAAAAATGACTAAAACCCTGGGACCTTTTTGGAAAGTTGTAAAAAAATTACCCTCCCGAACAAAAAAGAGGTTCTCCAATACAAATTTAAAACGACCGCAACTCCGGAACCGTTATAGGTGGGTATGGGGGGTTAGAACAAATGTTATAGAGGGTTTGTAGGGGAATTTGAGGTTTCTGTCAAAAATTAAAAATTGGTCCTTCGACCCGGATACCAAAATCCAAGTTGCTCTGATCTGGCTGAAATTTAGTATTTAGGGAGATTGAGGGTCCCTGATACCAAATATAAAAAAAATTTTTGGATGACGTCATTTGTTTTTTTTTTACTGGATGGGGATTTTTGATGGCGAAACCACTTCTTATTTGCGAGGCCGCAGGCCGAGCTTCAAACCTGCGAGGCCGAAGGCCGAGCTTCGAGGGCGAGGCCGAAGGCCGAGCTTTCGGCCCGCGAGGCCGAAGGCCGAGCGTGGCCTCCGCGAGGCCGTAGGCCGAGCCGTGTTAGTCACTTACGAGGCCGAAGGCCGAGTTCCGAATGGGGTGTTACGCATTTACATTTCTTAGGAGAGTCACTAACGAGGCCGAAGGCCGAGTCCCGAATGGGGAGTTTTTTTTCCACATCTCGAGCTGGTCTTTGATGCAACCGCTCACGGGAACTAAAAGTATCTGTCAGTTGTTCGACTTGCATGAGAATTTTTAAATCTTTTTATATACTGGATGGGGATTTTCGCTGCCGATACAACGCCACGGTTGCGAGGCCGCAGGCCGAGCTTCGAACCTGCGAGGCCGAAGGCCGAGCTTTCGGCCCGCGAGGCCGAAGGCCGAGCGTGGCCTCCGCGAGGCCGTAGGCCGAGCCGTGTTAGTCACTTACGAATGGGGTGTTACGCGTTTGCATTCCTTAGGAGAGTCACTAACGAGGCCGAAGGCCGAGTCCCGAATGGGGAGCTTATTCCACACCTCGAGCTGGTCTCCGAGGCAACTGCCCACGTTAACCACTGCACTTAGAGGTATGGTCCCTTAACAAAACTCGATTACAATCTTGGGGCGATTTTACATCGACTAAAGTTTTATCGAAAAAATCAACTTGCACATGGTAACCCTGTTCACACTTTGAACTGAACTAGAAGAAACTGTCCCTTTCTCGACTTGTATGAGAATTTTTAAATATTTTTTTCAACTGCAACTAAAATTTTTAAAAATATACAAATGCACATCGATAACGCGGGCTGCTCGCAGCCCGCGCACCACCCGAAATACTAGTATATTATATAAAGCTGAAGACCCACTGATTGATTCACTCACTGACATCATTGTTCTCCCAGAAGGAGTATTTTTGGGTTGAAATTATGGTGTGGACTGTATAGAGAGTGCTCACGTGACCCCCAGAAAAATCCGAAAAGTGGCATTTTTGGTTTCCTTCATGGAACAGGTGTAGGGATCTCGGAAACTATAATCGATGAGGGGTAGGTGTCAAAACTAAAAATGACAAAAACCCTGGGAACCTTTTAGAAAATTTAAAAAAAATTACCCTCCCGAACAAAAAAGAGGTTCTCCCATACAATACCAAAATCCAAGTTGCTCCGATCTGGCTGAAATTAGGTATTTAAGGAGATTTGGGGTCCCTGATTCGAAATATGAAAAAAGTTTTTTGATGACGTCATTTGTTTTTTTTTTTACGGAATGCGGAATTTTGGTGGCGAAACCACATTCCCTTTGCGAGGCCGTAGGCCGAGCTGCAAACGAGCGAGGCCGCAGGCCGAGCTGTGGAGGCGAGGCCGAAGGCCGAGCTCCACCCTAGCGAGGCCGGAGGCCGAGCTGTAGGCCTGCGAGGCCGCAGGCCGAGCTGGCCGTCATTGAGAACAGCTTATAAACATTCCCTTTGTAACTTGCGAGGCCGCAGGCCGAGCCTTAAACACCGCGAGGCCGAAGGCCGAGCTTTCGGCCCGCGAGGCCGAAGGCCGAGCGTGGCCTCCGCGAGGCCGCAGGCCGAGCCGTGTTAGTAGCTTACGAGGCCGAAGGCCGAGTTCCGAATGGGGTGTACCTCATTAACGCATCCTATGGAAGTCGCTAACGAGGCCGAAGGCCGAGTCCCGGATGGGGAGTTTTTTTCACATCTCGAGCTGGTCTCCAATGTAACTGCCCACGTTATTTACTACAATTAGAGGTAGGGTCCCTTAACAAAAGTCGTTTAAATTCTTTGTGCGATTTTACCCCGACTAAAATTTTAATGAAAAAAATAAACTTGCATATGGTAACTTTGTTCTCACTTTGTACTGAACTTGAAGAAGCTGTCTTTACCACCGCGAGGCCGAAGGCCGAGCTTCAAACCTGCGAGGCCGAAGGCCGAGCTTCAAATCTGCGAGGCCGAAGGCCGAGTTCCGGATAACGAGTATTTTCACATATCGAGCTGGTCTCCGAGGCAACTGCCCACGTTAACCACTGCACTTAGAGGTGGGGTCCTTTAACAAAAGTCGTTTAGAATCTTGGTCCGGTTTTACCGCGACTAAAATTTAATTTAAATATCAACTTGCACATGGTAACCCTGCTCACACTTTCTACTGAAATAGATGTAACTGTGAGTTATTCGATTTGCATGAGAATTTTATATCTTTTTAGCAACTGCAACGACATTTTTGTTAATAATACTAATGCACATCGATAACGCGGGCTGCTCGCAGCCCGCGCGTCACCCAAATACTAGTTATAATATATAAAGTTCGATTACCACTCACTGACTGACTCACTGACTCATTGACATCATTGTTCTCCTAGAAGGAGCGATGGGAGGTGTTTGTGATGTAGGGGAAAAGTGTAGAGGATGTTCTTATGACCACCAGAAAAATCCGAAAAGTGTCATTTTTGGTTTCCTTGATGGAACTGGTGTACGGATCTCGGAAACCATAATCGATGGGGGGTAGGTGTCAAAACTAAAAATGACTAAAACCCTGGGACCTTTTTGGAAAGTTGAAAAAAAATTACCCTCCCGAACAAAAAAGAGGTTCTCCCATACAAATTTAAAACTACCGCAGCTCCCGAACCGTTATAGGTGGGTATGGGGGGTTTGAACAAATGTTATAAAGGGTTTGTAGGAGAATTTGAGGTTTTAGTCGAAAATTTAAAATTGGTCCTTCGACCCGGATACCAAAATTCAAGTTTGTCTGATCTGGCTGGAATTTGGTATTTAGGGAGATTGGGAGTCCCTGATTCCAAATATAAAAAAAAATTTTTGGATGACGTCATTTGTTTTTTTTTACTGGATGGGGATTTTCGCTGGCGATACAACGCCACGGCTGCGAGGCCGCAGGCCGAGCTTCAAACCTGCGAGGCCGAAGGCCGAGCTATCGGCCCGCGAGGCCGAAGGCCGAGCGTGGCCTCCGCGAGGCCGAAGGCCGAGCGTGGCCTCCGCGAGGCCGTAGGCCGAGCCGTGTTAGTAACTTACGAGGCCGGAGGCCGAGTTCCGAATGGGGTGTTACGCATTTACATTCCTTAGGAGAGTCACTAACGAGGCCGAAGGCCGAGTCCCGAATGGGGAGTTTTTTTTCCACATCTCGAGCTGGTCTTTGATGCAACTGCTCACGGGAACTAAAAGTATCTGTCAGTTGTTCGACTTGCATGAGAATTTTTAAATTTACTGGATAGGGATTTTCGCTGGCGATACCACGCCGCGGTTGCGAGGCCGCAGGCCGAGCTTCAAACCTGCGAGGCTGAAGGCCGAGCTTTCGGCCCGCGAGGCCGAAGGCCGAGCGTGGCCTACGCGAGGCCGCAGGCCGAGCCGTGTTAGTCACTTACGAGGCCGAAGGCCGAATTCCGCATGGCGTGTTACGTATTTACATTCCTTTGGAGAGTCACTAACGAGGCCAAAGGCCGAATCATGAATGGGGAGTATTTTCCACCTCTCGAGCTGGTCTCCGAGGCAACGGCCCACGTTAACCACTGCACTTAGAGGTATGGTCCCTTAACAAAAGTCGTTTACAATCTTGGTGCGATTTTACAGCGACTAAAATTTTATCAAAAAAAAAACAACTTGCACATGGTAACCCTGCTTACACTTTGTACTGAATTAGAAGAAACTGTCACTTTTTTGAATTGCATAAGTATTTTATATCTCTTCTCTTTATAAGATGCAATTACAACGCTAACGAGGCCAAAGGCCGAGTCCTGTATAGGGAGTATTTTCCACATATCGAGCTGGTCTTCGAGGCAACTGCCCACGTTAACCACTGCACTTAGAGGTATAGTCCCTGAACAAAATTCGTTTACAATCTTGGTGCGATTTTACCACGACTTAAATTTTATCAAAATATACAACTTGCATATGGTAACCCTGCTCACACTTTGTACTGAACTAGAAGAATCTGTCACCTATTTAAATTGCATAATCTCTTTATAAGATGTAATTACAGCGCTAACGAGGCCAAAGGCCGAGTCCTGTATAGGGAGTATTTTCCACATATCGAGCTGGTCTCCGAGGCAACTGCCCACGTTAACCACTGGACTTAGAGGTGGTGTCCTTTAATAAAAGTCGTATACAGACATGGTCCGATTTTACCGCGACTTAAATTTAATCAAAATATACAACTTGCATATGGTAACCCCGCTTACATTTTCTGCTGAATTTGAAGAAACTACTCCAAGCACCGCGAAGGCCGCAGAAAGCCGAGTTCCAAATAACGAGTATTTTTCACATATCGAGCTGGTCTCCGAGGCAACTGCCCACGTTAACCACTGGACTTAGAGGTGGTGTCCTTTAACAAAAGTCGTATACAGACATGGTCCGATTTTACCGCGACTTAAATTTAATCAAAATATACAACTTGCATATGGTAACCCCGCTTACATTTTCTGCTGAATTTGAAGAAACTACTCCAAGCACCGCGAAGACCGCAGAAAGCCGAGTTTCAAATAACGAGTATTTTTCACATATCGAGCTGGTCTCCGAGGCAACTGCCCACGTTAACCACTGGACTTAGAGGTGGTGTCCTTTAACAAAAGTCGTATACAGACATGGTCCGATTTTACCGCGACTTAAATTTAATCAAAATATACAACTTGCATAATCGATGCGATTGTGTTTATTTTATTAAATATTTCGAATTCTTTGGTGTTTCATTTACAGCTGTGATGAGGGTTCAGATTTGAAAAAAAAACCATCCCGGCGTATAAATAAATGATATGGATTGCACTCATTGGGCAAATGACCCAGAGAGGAGGTAAAACTAGGTTGGTAGAAGCTATTCACGTCTTACAGTTTTTGTGTATATAATAAATGAAGGGGTGCAGAATTGACTTAAAGGAACCTACCCCGGATATATTTTTTGGAAATCCAACTTCCAACTGTAAAGTACCTGTTGACAAAGGTTATGATGTGTACGTTACTGCATTTTGCCGTCTCATACCGTTGGTGATGCCTGAAAAACAGCGCGTAGGTACATAGCGGTTGCGTTTTAAATTCATTAAAAAGTATATACTAGGTATCTAATTAAACACTTATGATTAAATCTCACCGAGTATGGTGCAGAGGAACTGCATACACATAACACGATAAGTTGCTGTGATTTATTATATTATGATAACTGAGTCACGAGGGTTAATTACTGGGTACATACGGGTTTATTTTGCCTTCCGTATTAGAAGTTGGATTATTAAAAATACACTGAATAAATGTAAATTATTTTTTAACAATAACTAGGTAGGTATGTGCATATTGTTTCGAGCTATGGGTCCATTGGTGTCAATATTAATTATATTTAAAAGATAACAATAAATTGCATCACAAAAAGTAAATTGTACATTACAAATTCAAATTAACTATTGTATATATTGGTGCCGTGGTGGTACCGGCCTAGAATAGTACTCCCCCATCACTTCCCGTGGGTGCCGTAAGAGTCGGCTAAGGGACCACGTACCAGAAGGTGGGTAGCAGCGCCTCCTGAGGATCGGAAATCATACTGCGCTCGCTAACCCGCCTGCCAAGCGTGGCGAGAATTGGCAAATCCCTCCTATATGGGGGAGGCATATGTCCAGCAGTGGATTTCTAATTGCTGAGAAGAAGAAGATATTGTTGACGTTTCAATTAAGAATTCAGTTTTATATTGATATATATAAATAAATAATTAATATAAGAATAAATAAAAGACAGTGTTATTTGTTACAAATTATTTATTTTTAAAAATTTTTAATTAATTACAATATTATAAATATATACATATTTACATTTCTACATCGTCATCGTCTTCTAATTCATCTTGTATCTGGAAAATAAAAAAAAGGAATTAAATACATGACATAATAAATGCAAAAAAGTTATAATATATATTTAATTTAAACAAAAAGTTTGAGGTCTTTAGAAGTGTAAAATGTAATTAAATAATTTAATTGATACCTACAATACAACGGAAGTATTTTAAAAATGCCAATATAAACATAAAAAAGGAGTAAAAGAATTAGCTTCATAATTTATTACTGCAATATTGAAATGTGTTTATTGATATTCATCATCATCAATATAATCTCAGTCATAGAGGACGATTACTGCTGAACATAGCCTCCACCCCCATGATTTCCACAGGAAGGACAGGTTGAAAGCGACAAGCATCCAGCCCTTGTATAAGCGATCTTAGTCAGGTCATCTTTTAACATTATTGATATTATTCTAAGGGAACTATACTTTTTCCAGAATAAAAAGCAGCCAATGTCTTTCTTTAGGGTCACATTTATCTCTTCTATATTAAAAAAAATCGATTGTAATTAGGACTCACAGCGTTACAGAGAGAAAGGTTAATTTTAAATTTGAAATATTACATAAGATTTTTGAAGTAAGTATATAGATGTCCCAGAAAAAACAGGTAATATGATACCATACATTTATTTCAAATTTCATTCGAATCTATGCACCAGTTAAGAGGTAACATATTAGCATACTAGCTGCGCCCCGCGGTTCTATCCTCGTCGTAATGATGAGAATAAACCTATGTGTTAATCCAGCCGTTTGAGTGTGAAGTCAGTGAACTTTCGTATATATAGTATTAGTAGGACATAAATGGTCATAACTGCAATGCCGAAATATGTACAATGATATTTTTTTAGATAGAACATTATAATGTAAATATACAGAGAAGATAACTTAAAAAACAATAAATTGTTTATATTATATATTAATATGTATCTATCCATGTATGATTAAATTTCTTACAAATTGAAATTGACTATTGAGAAATTCTTCTGGCAGTGCCGGCGCTGGCGCTGCCACCGCTGGCGGTGCCGGCGCTGGCGGTGCCGGCGCTGGCGGTGCCGGCGCTGGCGCTGGCGGTGCGGGCGCTGGCGCTGCCACCGCTGGCGGTGCCGGCGCTGGCTCTGCGCTGGCGCGGTCGTCAAAACGCCGACCGCGACCGCGACCGCGCCAACGACCGCGACCGCGACCACGACCGCGGCCGCGGCCGCGACCACGACCGCCACCCCAGCCGGAGCCTCCTCTGGCGCCGTTTGGGTTACCACTGTAAAACAATGATATTATATGTTTATATGAGGTAGATGTCGCACAAGCGCGAGGAAACTAAGGAGGGAAAATGAAGACAATTGTCGTAATTTTGATTATAGCTATCATTTTCTATATTATTTGTACCGTATCATCTGTCTCATTTATTGTTGTAAGCTGTAGATACGCCAGAGGCAAGTATGTATATGTCATAAAGGAACTAAATCTGACCATTGCGCAGTTTGAATATACGTCATCTTTAGTAAAATATCATTGCTGTAACATTAAAGAAACGTATGAACTGGAAATTTATCTGGACAAAAAACGGCAAAATATTGTTAAGAAAAAGTGAAGGTGACTAAGCCATTCGTATAAAATGTGAAAATGACACACCAATAATTATTAAAATTATAAAATATTTATAGTTACATAGATAGAACAAGAATATTAATATCATTCAATAAATATAAGAAATTACAAAAACAAATTAAATTTTATATAATAAATAAACTATACTTCTTTAAAACCAAAATAGTGTATGTTATGTTTAAATTAACTAGGCATGTTTAGTTTTTTTTTTTATTAAAAATCTACGTCTGAGCAAACAGTTACGAATTAGTTTGAGAGTATTATATACTTATAGGTTTTCAAACATAAAGTTATGACATAAACTATGGTTATTATATGACTTTTTTTGTAAAGGGGCCTATGCCTATAATGAAATAAAATACTATTAACAAATTACAATAATACGCAGCTACTACAAAAACATTTGAGCAACTCACTAGCTATTGTCAGCCAATAGATAACTCAAAACTCAACTCAATATATGACTAATAGTGTATAATGACGCTATGTTTAATATTAATATAGTATAAAACTTACTAAAAAACGCAGTTGTGATATATTTGCGTCAGCTTATTAATTTTCGACGTGTCCATTTTTCTGCATGGGCAAACAATGAAAATTTTTAACATTTCCCGCCAGAATATTATTTTTGTCTATGGTTAACAAATTGTGAAGGTCGTATACTCAACGTGTTGCGTTCACAGATTTTTAAATAAAAACACAGCCCTTCAAAGT
>CAKOGW010000021.1:0-46135 GCA_934044485.1 Apeira syringaria
GTGTAGACAATTTATATGTCTGCTTCATCATTCATGCTCCATAATGTTCCTTCTGGGAGAACATTTGTGCCGTGTGTCAAGCAGTGTAATTTGATATATATAATAGTTTATTTATTTGTGTGGATGACCAACAGCTACACAAACTTTTATAGTAGCAATAGCTGGATACAAAAAGTCAATTACAGGTATAGCAACAGATTAATATAAACAGAGCAAGGAACACATTACCTACATATACTATTTGTACATAACATCATATATCCACTTATTTCAGCAGTAACAAAAACTAAGGCCAATTATTGTAAAATTCGTTACTTAACAGTAGCCCGCTCCATCTCAATACTCATGCAAAACACATGTCAGTCTAAGCGCTTAGCTATAATATTGTAATTATTACGTATGCATTTATAAGTATGAATTGTTGCTCGTAATTGGTATTACCTACTGGAATGTGTATAAGAGGATTAAATCTTAAATATCTATTGGGACAGTTGCATTTGACTGAGCTCAGAAGTTCAGGACAATTAATTATGTTTGACATTAGTTTTAAAAAGTCATATCAGCCACTTCTCTTGTTTTCAAAGCGGGAGTAAGTAAAATATTTACAGAGACTTAAGTAATCTCAGATTTGTAAGGAAATTCTAGACGAAAACATAACATAAGTTTAATTAAGCGAAAACTTGTAATTGGCCCAGTCAAACCTAAGTTGTATGTACATAGATTTAATTTTAGGCTGTAAGTTTTCCTATGAAAATAAAATAAATAAATAATATTGTCTGCTTTTAGAGTCTGTGAGAAGCACGCGATGATCTCGCCCGTGGTGGCGAGCGCGAGCCGCGCCGGCGGCGGGGCGCGCATGCGCGCGTGGCGCGTGCACGGGTACGGGGCGGGGCAGGGCGAGGGGGTGACGCTCGAGTGGGCGCGCGTGCCGGCGCTGCGCGCGCCCGACGAGGCGCTGGTGCGCGTGCGCGCCGCTAGCCTCAACCCGCTGGACGTGGCCATGGCGCGGGGGTACGGCGCGCGCGTGCTTAACGCGCTGCGGGCGTGCGAGGGCGCGGGCTCGGTCGAGTTCCCGCTGGTGTGCGGGCGCGACTTCGTCGGGGAGGTGGTGGCGGCGGGGGCGGGGACGCGGCTGCGGCGCGGCGTGCGCGTGTGGGGCGTGGTGCCGCCGCACCGCGCCGGCGCGCACGCGCAGTACGTGCTGGTGCGCGACCGATGGGTGAGCGCCGCGTCCAAACTTCCACTTCGAAACAACATTACACTGAGGAATACAAATATGTCGGTACATTATAATCATTAATTAGCGTAATAATGTGTATTAGTGACATAATTCGTGCGAACCTAAAAGTAAAAAAAAAAAAAACTAAAAATAAATTCAATAACATTTTATGTATAATTTTTGAAGTGAAAACTTTTTTAGCGGCGTTGTGCACATTTTTGGGATAGGAAAAAAATGTTAACCTCGCGTTAGGACACGTGACCTGATCGAAAGTTCGTAAGACGGAGGGAGAGTAGACCGCGGCGCGGCGTCGCGTCGGAGGCGCTCGTACGAGCGACGGCCCGCCTCGCGCTTCCACGGGTCGTGACCGCTGACGGCTCGACCGTCTGTATATTTGTCGAATTCGTGTATGGAAAGTGCTTAAAATATGGAAATTGAACAAAGGGCATCGAATGACGAAGAAATAGTGAAAGAAAATTAGTTTATATAAATGTAATGTTTGTAGATAAAATGTTATAGCAATATTCAATAATGCACAACGTTAATGTTCAAGTTTTCATTTCTGCCGGCACTCCCGGAGTGCAACCGGTTGTTTTTTTATCCTATTAATATTATAAATGCTAGAGTTTGTATGTATGTCTCTATGTTTGTTACCTCTTCACGCTCAAACGGCTAAACCAATTTCGATGAAATTTCATCAACATCATCATCAATCAACACCACTGTGTGGGGCGCATCCATTCGGTAGTGGTCGCCTGCTTCCCGTGAGCCCGTGAACAGGTCGGCGTCTGGTCGCAGGTGAGCGAGGCGCCCGCGCTCCCCGACGCGCAGTGCGGCGGCGCGCCGTACGCCGCGCTCACGGCGTGCGCGGCGCTCCGGGCGGCGGGGCTGGGCGCGGGCGCCGGCGCGGGCGCGCGCGTTCTCGTTCTCGGGCTCGGCGGTGTGGGGCAGGCGCTGGTGCAGCTGGCGGCGGCGCGCGGCGCGCGCGTGAGCGCGGTGTGCGCGCGCGACCAGCTCGAGCTGGCGGCGGCGCTGGGCGCGGTGGCGGTGCACGAGCGCGGCGCGGAGGCGGCCGCGGCGGCGGCGGGGCCGTACCGCGCCGTGGTGGACTGCGCGGGACTGGGCGCGCGCGGGGCGGGCGCGTGGGCGGGGCGCGACGCGCGGTACGTGACGCTGTCGGCGCCGCTGCTGCGCGAGACGGACGCGCACGGGCTGGCGCTGGGCGCGGCGCGCGCGCTGGCGCTGCTGGCGGCGGACAACTGGCGCGCGGCGGGGGAGGGGGCGTGCTCGCCGCGCGTCCGCTGGGCCTTCTTCGACCCTAGAGCGAGCGATCTGGAAGAACTGAAGCGGTTGGCGGACGGGGGCCGGGTACGTTCTTCGGAAATCGATCGAAATGAAAACGTACATTTATCGACATTTATAATTTGGAGATCGAGCGCCGAGTTGTTCTCCTCGACGTCGCGCGCTTCGGGCGCGTCCAGAGAATCTACTCTGATTCCTTCTCGGAACGCCCGTGTTTGGCGGCGAACAAAGCCGTACATTTGTACTATATCGACGGTAGTGAGCCGATCTCTTCCTGCCGCGCGCCGCTCGCGGTGCTCGCGTGGCGTGCTCGCGCGGCGTGCGCGAGACGAGACGAGGCGCCCTCGCGGGATGTGGTGTCGAATGCGGTTCCGTTGTTTCAGTTCCGCGTGCACGTGGAGCGCGTGTTCCCGTGGTGGGAGGGCGCGGGGGCGTACGCGCGCGCGGGGGAGGGGCACGCGCGCGGCAAGCTGCTGCTCGACTGGACCGCCGCCGCCCCGCCGCCCCCCGACCCCGACCCCGCACACTAGTGCACGCTTACCACGCAACAGACTGTCGTTTTAGTTAGAGTTTAATAATCTATGCTGTTAATAAAAGTATAAAAATATAAAAACAGTTAAACAATAAAAAAATATAAAACTATTCATTTTTAATTTTATTATATTTACAATTGTTGAATCTGAGCACGAGGGGGCGGATAATCTTTGGAGATTCTGTGGTTTAAAGTTATAAAATAAGAAATAAAATCGAATTCGACATCAATATTAATTTGATGGATGAAACAATAATCAGTTGGAAGATACCGAGTGGTTGGGTGTAGGTACATCTCGCCCTTAGGTAGCTATATACCATCGAATAGAGAGCGGGTACAACTGCACTGAGACAGCTTTCGTCCTCGTATCTCTATGTGCCTATTACGGCTATGTCGAGTCAATGTTCGATACGGTAATATCATCTGGAGAAACGCTGTTTCACAGCCCCATTGTATACGTAGGGTCCGTTGTGTTACTTGATAATGTTAAACATACGCTTTTATAAGTGGCCAGTGAGTGGGCCGGTCCCTCGCTGCGGCGGACGAAACGCTCGGAACCTCTCCTATGTCCAGACGATTGGAATCATACCGAGTGCATGCGATCTTCGGCCTGGCTCCGTGCACGCCACTGGGATGTGCTCGTGCCGACGTCCTCGAGGGTCCCACGAGTGCTCGGAGCGAAGCCTGTCTAGCGACAGCGTCAGGTGTCCGCCCCGCCCTGGCAGCAGCCGCACGCCACGGCTCGCAACAACATTCTCGCATAACAATATGTGGATCGGTGATTCCCCACGCTATGAGCAGATGAGTTCGAGACGCACACAGTGGCGTTTTTGGCGGCGGACAACTGACAACGTTCCATTTGGGAATGTGGCATTTGCGGCAAAAACTATGTTCACAAACTAATATACGATGTATTGTTTTAAACTTTCATGGCTTTTCACAATAAAAATATTGTTTAACACGAGATACGCACCATGATTTAGATTTTGATTGAGTTCCCGATATTACGGCGCGGTTCCACGCACCACGATCACGGAGAGACTGAAGAAAGCGGTAGATGTAAAAATATATTGAAATATTAAGGACAGACATATCTGTCTACCCTCTTTTTTATTCTTTTGCTACGGGTACCACTGGCACTAGAACTCGATTGCAAGTTTCTACAAAACACACTCACTGTATCAGTGCGGATATTCGTACGGTCACAATGTGCGCGCGCACTGTGTGGCGGCGACACTGGCTGTGTGGGAGTCGGAGATCAACGATATGAGAGAAGAGAGGTGTCGAGCACATGCTTAATATGTGTATGATAAAGTACTACATATATATACTGAATCATCGTAGACCGCATCATCACTTAACATCAGGTGAGATAGTGGTCAAACGCCTGCCTATTGTAAATAAAAAAAATTGGTTGTCTGTAAAGTCGGTTTACGGACTTTATAGATAAAGTAAACTTTATATATATTACTATATACGATAACGTCATAATCATTTATGACTTCGACTTCTGACTTTTGACTTGACTTTTGACGGAAACGGAACGCTACACGGAACGTTACTATTTTTCATTTTGGCATTCATCAATTTATAAAACGTTATCACGTCAAACTTTTGACGGAAACGGAACGCTACACGGAACGTTACTATTTTTCATTTTGGCATTCATCAATTTATAAAACGTTGTCACGTCAAACTTTTGACGGAAACGGAACGCTACACGGAACGTTACTATTTTTCATTTTGGCATTCATCAATTTATAAAACGTTGTCACGTCAAACTTTTGACGGAAACGGAACGCTACACGGAACGTTACTATTTTTCATTTTGGCATTCATCAATTTATAAAACGTTGTCACGTCAAACTTTTGACGGAAACGGAACGCTACACGGAACGTTACTATTTTTCATTTTGGCATTCATCAATTTATAAAACGTTGTCACGTCAAAAAAAAAAAAAGGAAACCACCATTATTGAGTCAGCTTCTTTAATTTAAATTGAAAAATAATAAACCAACTTACTTACCACATGCCTTAAAAATAAAACATTCCTAATTATGTTCATAAAAATCATAAGCAAATCGGATCAAATGAATGAACTCTAAAAATAACAAAATATACATAATTAACAAAAACAAAAGCTTCGCAGCTTTGTCTCCATCCAATCTATTCCATAAGGGATATAGGCCAGCACAGATAAAAAGTTGTTCACTTGCTGTTGAACCTCGTGGAAATTTTATATAATATTAAAGAACATAATTTCTACCAAAATCCGGGCGACACCAAACTACTGGAGTTGTGTCATTAGGACTACTTTTTACATTTTATAAGTTAAAAGGTTTTATGTTTTATTGCATCAACAACATGCCAGGCGGAACTTACGATCAAATTATTTGAAGGAAACCTATTTTTTTCCTTTAAATAATTTGAACGTTAGTTCCGCCTGGCATGTTGTTGATGCAATAACACTCTTGAGATAAGGGTAGGGTGCCTACGTCTGATACGATATCAACAGTAATGTTGGTCTATCAGTCCTATTCATTAATTGTTCATACAATTAAAGGTAGATGGCGCTAATAAAAACATCCCCTCAGATGTTAAAGGAAAGACGAAAGGAGGATGGCAGACTCCCATACATTTGCAGCCTAGAAAAAAAAAAACCGCGTTCACGAATGAAACTTATACGTATCTATAGAGCAATAAATATATTGTATATTGTATATTCAATCATTTTCCTAGAAGTTGGGAGTAAAAAGTTATCATGGAAAATCATCTGTATCAGTATGCTAACTACACGTCCATAAGCGAACCATTCAATGGATCGCTATCCATCTATAGCGTCGTAGACGAAGAGAGAAAGAAAGCAATATTGCATGGATCGCGCTACAGATACAGATTACTTATTATATTCTGGAATAAACTAGGCATGGGTGTGTTTATGAACGCAGTCCGGGTCTACAGAGCAGCTGACTACAGATTATAGAGTAACCATAACAATTAATGTCAGAGCGTAAGTATTCGAACGCAACAATCATAATGAGAAGTATAGGGTGCGTTCGAAAACTACAAACACCACATAAATAAATAAAATAAAAGTACTTCTGATTCCCAACTTTATAAATAATGCAAATTATTCACGGAATCCACGAAAATATAATCTAAATTTTCATATATAAAGAATACATGAACGGATTGTCATTTCGTTTTTCGGGAGCAAGGCTGGTTCTGCCATCCGCCTTTGGCCCTAGTGGTATTGGCTGCTATAGCTTAGTTGGACAAAGCGACAGGACGGTATTCTGTAGTCGTGGGTTCAAGTCCCACTAGCAGCCGATTTTTTTCCTTCAAATAATTTGATCGTACTTATGTTCCGCCTAGCTTGGTTCACTAGTAAAGCTTTCAAACTTGAAATTTAAGGGACTTACATGCCACTCGATAGATTGTCTCACCATACACTTATTAAGCGAAAATATAAAAAGCTGTAAGTGAGAATATCCTGAGACTTAATTCAGTATTTTTATTCGTCATTCAAAAAGCTTCTTAATTAGTTAAGTTGTCCCGGACTTGTAACCTAGCAATAACTCAAAAATTCGCTATTTATAAACCATCCTGATTCAGCTTTGGCATATAACTATGTCACCCGTAGTTTCCTTGTACCGTCAAAACTGGAATCAAAATCAAAACTTTGACAAATTAATTATAAAGAATTCTTAAACAATGCGACGAATTTTACGTCAGCGCCATGTCTAGCTTACGATTTATGAATAGTTTTCATACAATTGCTGTGACGCATAAGAAATTTGTCATTGACGTAGATATTTAGAAATATATTTAGCACTTACACCATTTCACCTTTAACGTATTTGTTAGTAGAATAATAGAATTTTCACAGCACATCAAATACTGTTAGAGCTTTATTCAATAGACATTAATTATTCAACCAGTTCCAGTGAAACGGGAATATTTATTATTATAATTTAAGTATGTATAAGTTTATTTAACGTCGCTGTCGTAAATGTTATCATCAATCAGAATAAATTATTCCACATAGTCAGTGTTTTTCTCAGAGTAACCCTTCCCACGTTGCTGTAAACCAGTTTCTTGCTTTTTGATCTACCACAATCCCATTAATCTGGCTCTTAAAAAAGTTTTTATTATAAATCATGTGATTAAAAATTTATGTCTACGTTTTGACAGTTTTTAATAATCTCGTCGCTTTTTATTTCTCACATTAAATTGATCTCAACGGATTCCTAACAATCAAAAGCTTGACACCATAACACTGGTTGATGCCTATAAATAACTACAATAATAACTGTTTCCGAGTGATTTATCAGTTTTCTTGTTCTGAGTTAATTAAAATCATCAGTTATGGAATTTTCGTGTTTTTTTTTTATTAAAAAACAATGCGCAGGGGGCTGCGATGATCGCTAAATACTTTTACAAGTTGATGGTCTTCGTAGGCAATCATACTGATGTACAGGGTTTAGTAGATCAAAAAATCCATGAAATTACACATGATATATAGACATTAATGTAACTAAAATAGTAGCTTCTTTAACGAAAGCTTACAAGAATATATGTAACGTACATAAATACATTTCAACTATATAAATTTTGGCTTCTATCTTTGTTATGTTATGCTAATGTATCATAAATGAATCGAAATATATTTTTATTATAGTCAAAGCATACATTTTTTTCTATGAAGGAATGAAAGATTCTGATAGTAACAATAGCATATATTTATATGTATTCTTAATATTTAAAATCAAATTTATACTAAAGGAACAATAAATAGGCCGTGACTGACTAATCAATTACTTTTTAAAAAGATAATTTATCCAGAATAAAGCTTCACGCTGTTTTAGCATGTTTAGCTCTTATATCCTGAATTTTACTACGTAAGCTATTAATGACACTCTGCAAGTCGAATGGACCCCAATTTTTTTCAAGAGCATGATCGTTAACGAACGATAATATAGTTATTCTCGCCTTCTTGTCTAACCCAGGTCTGACATTTGTGCCGCTTATATCGAAAACGTTCGATCTGACACCCGTTAATGAACAAACACTTAACGCACTCTGAGAAAAAATTTCTACTAATAACAATCGAGCTAACTCTTTACTTTCTTTTGCAATAAGCTTACAATTCGCTAGTTTCAGAGAGTTAATAAACACATTGCTTCTAGGAACAAGTTCAACTAGGTTAAGTTTCGGATCATTCTCACGATACTTCAGTGTCCATCTGGTGTCATGTGGATCGTATTCCGGAGGTAATACGAAGGTTTGAATGTGGCCACGAATTTTTTTCGGAACCTCATTATTTCTATCCTGATCTTTCACATCTTTGATGTCTCTATCACAATCATCATCATTTTCGCTACTTTTAGAGTCCACATCGTTATCTTCTTTTTTGTCTTCCTCCATACTGACATCAGGGTTTTCTTCCTCTTTTCTCTCAGCTTGATTTTCTTCAGCTATTTGTTGAACCTTCACCGTAACCTCTTTAGACGTCCCTACAGCGACATTGCCTTCCTTCAATGCTCGCAAATTTTCTGATGCATTCGCCATACATTCGATTACTTTCTGGGACTGAACTAATGATTCGTGCAAATCATGAGCGATCTGGCAGGTTTCCGAGAAGTTGATTTTCATTTTTTGAAAAAGGTCAAATAATTGATCCGCCCAGACATCTGCCTGGTTCAATACAGAAATAACTGATTGGTTTGATTGTTCATTAGAGTTTGGTCTAGTATTTATAATTTCGTCTGAACTTAGTTCTGAAGAGTTACTTTGCTCATCATAATCAACATCTTGCGACGACAATATTCCACTCGACGTAACTGCTTCAACCATCGGTGATCTTTCCTCCATAGAACTCTCTTCGGTCTGCCCTGAATGATTTGCCTCTTCCAGAGCTTTTGAATCAGCAGAGGACTCATTCTCTGCTGTAGTTCCAGAGAAGACATTTTGTTCAATACAGCTCGCTTCAGTCAATTCGGCAACGACCATGTCTTCTATAATTGAATCCTGATGCTCTGTTGAATTTGCACAGGCAATCGATGCATGTGAAGCACTCGTCATTTTACTATGTGTGGTAGGTTCGAAAGTAGCACACTCCACTTCTGAGGAACGTGTCTTCTGTTTCGGCAAAACTTGTGGATGCTCTTGAATAACTGGTGATGACTCTGAAATCTCTAGTTGACTGAAGTGGTTAGCTACGTTAATAGGGTTTTGAATGACAAACGAGGTATTTGATCCGATATCTGGGTCCTGGATCAGAGGTTCTGGAAGATCAAGAGTAAAGGTTCGTAGATTTGGAATCCTTTTGTTTTGTATTCCTCGAGTCAATGCAAGGTGATGTAAATGTTTACGATGAATTGACAATGATTGGTTTTCTTGTGGTTTTTGAGAATAATCACAAATTTGGTTTACAAACGTGAGAGGATCCTTTGAAGTATAAAATGTTTTACCCGCGCTTCGAGAGCCAGCTCCTAGAATGTTAACTTCGGTTCCGTTATCCGTTTCCGGTATTTGCTGAATATAGGAATATCTAAGTAACAAATCCTCAGAACTTGATCGAACATCACGAAGGGCTTGATTTTGGTGTTTTCTTTCATAAGGTTTCTTCATCACTACTACTTTCAGTTTATTTCTATTCTTTTTTGATTGACGGTCTGGCAGCTTGATTGTTTGGAGTGGTGGACTGGATCGTTTTGTTGTTGTAGCTGGCAAAAGTTTATAATCTAAAACCATTTAAAAAATAGTTCAACTATCATTAGCGATGAAAAATATCAAAGTGAATTCGCATGGCTTCCAATAATACAGATACTCACCGATTCTCATTACGTCCGAATATCTATTTTTAGAAGCATTATGAATTTTCTCCATAATGAACTCACAAGCATTCTCATATGAATCTAAAAAAATACAACTTCATTATTCATTCAGGTTATTTACTATTTGCTGACTACATCATAGTTGAGTATGGTAATTTATTCACGAGTCAATGTATTGAAGGTTGTACATTTAACAAAATACTCACGTGATTTAAGTTTTATAATTGCCATGTAGAGTTCCCATTTTTCGGAAGGTTCATCGCCGTTCATAATTCGCAGTTTAGTTATTGATGGAGATTCATCGGGATATGCAACTAGGCTCTTCCTATCTGTCGCTCTGCGGCCTCGTATCCAAGATTGAGGCACACAACTGTAGTCACCAATATCTACATGTGGTAACTGCAAAAATTGGACCACTACGTACGTGTACTCAACAGCAATATCTTCCTGGAAGAATAAGTACATACTTCTTAATAACATATCAAGCCCTAACAAATTACGCATCAGCGTTTGTTTCGTTTACATGGCCTTGAATCTCTTTCGCTGAAGGGCCTCTGAGTAACGCTCAGCTAGATAAGTATCAAATGTGGTTATTACAACGCAAACAAGAAATTCTTACCATCATTTTATCCTATCTTTCTGTTGATGGCAATATCACGCAGTAAGAATGAACACATGTCGTATAACTTGCTGGAAATATAAAAATGAAATGAATTTCCTAATTTTTTTCGGGACACGTGTGTCCACTACGTGAGCAGAGTGATTTTTACAACAAGCTATTTTTACCGTTCGTTTTTATCGGAACATGAGACAGAAAGAGGGGGAAACATCATGGGTACGCCTACGCCCTCTGACTGAACGATCGATACTAATGGGCTAGTCAGTAGGACTATGTAACCACCATTTATTGTAACACAACACGAGCATTCGTAACTATTGATAGTCGAAAGCATTGACATGACATATAGCATGATGGGGCAGGTGGCGTAAATTGAGTTAGCTGACGTTAAGGGCCCATAAATTGAAACGTTTTATTTGATAGTTGATCGCATGATGTTTATGAATAAGGAACCAACACACTTGAATCAACAAAATGATGTCACTTTTACCATGTAAGATACAGTGGTATTGAATCATTAAACGGATCGTTAAACAATGACGATGTGAAACATTATTCAACTGGTGAATCCATAAAACTATAATCGGATGTTAATACAATATATAGGAAAATAGTAGTTTACTTATAATTGATTATGGTTCAACAATTCTTCTATTAATGATTTTTCTGTTTTTGAAATTAATTAACATAACAGGGATTGATTACATACTAATGACCATGTTTTATAATCAAGACTACTTAATCAGGTCTTTTTATCTACCAAAAATAAATTAATGCTCTAATCAGCTTGCATGTGAAGCCATAACAACCTAAACTACATCAATTATTTATATGTCCTATATGCGGGTGCGTCCAGCTGTAGAAATAAAGTATCTGACATAAATATATCCTGTGTCATTTATTAATTTTCCTAGAAAAGTAATTTAATCATTGAATTAGTACTATCGAATGTCATCAATTGAAAGCTATCTGTCAACAGCACTTAACCTTATTGAGTTAATAAGAAACTAGTCTCGAGTTTTATTAGAGATGTCAATGATCTAGTTCGTTGAGTATAAAAATTTTATGAATGATAATATTTTTACATATGTATGGTGATGATATTAAGCTTGAGGCAGTGCGGCAGACTTGAAAAGATTCAGTTACTAATCAAAAACAAGAATTTCTAAGAAAATTAATCATTTTTTACATACAATTGCGTTCTAACAACTCCGATAAATTGATTAGGAAGTCCATTAATTAGAATATTTACAGGAAAAGGTTATCTGAATAAAAATACGAGTTTATCGTATGAATATATAAGTTGCTACAAGCAACACGTTCTAAATGACGTACAAATGTAAACAATAGTATACTACTACAGCTAGTGATCAGTCTTGACTCCACTACGTTTTTGTACTCATAGACCAATCAGATTAACTGATAACTCATCTAATCAGCGAGGAAACATAAGTACACAACTACCTATTATTAATTAAAAATAATGCTCATAAGACATACATAAAATACATAAATTACTTGACTATTTTTGCTCCAATGTAATACAAAATAATCAGGTACAAGAATATAGTTTTAATCTACAAAGTCTAAACTAATCTAACAGATAAAAACACCCACTAATTAAACTTATTATACTCTACTTATAATTATGACCCGTAATCAGTTACATAATAGTTACAAATTACTATTCTAATATATATTTAAACTTTGCATGTCTGCTCATACTTGACTCTTATGTCATTAATCTTGGCCCGAATAGTACTCATAACAGCTGATGTGCTGGCCATACTCCAACCACATTTCTTTCCGTGCTGTTCAACGAATGTTAGCAGAACCATTCGCGCGTTTTCATCTAGTCCTGGCCTGATGTCAATGTTCACGGAATTGAAAGCTTTTGCTTTTCCACCTGTCCACGAGCACACACGCAATGCGTTTTGGCTGAAGACTTCTGTTAAAAGCAAGCGTGCCAGCGCTTTATCGTCTTTTGATTTCCGTATGTAACGTTTCAGCTCTTTCCTTTTGACGTAAACACCAGTTCGAGGTATCAGCTCGACGAGTCCTCGCTTATTCTCTCGGTACTTTAGAGTCCACTTGGTATCATTTGGATCATATTCTGGTGGCAGAGAGAACGTACCTCTTTGCTCATGAATCGATGTTGTTGCATTGTCCACACTAGTAGTGTTATCGTTATCTCCAGTTGGTATTTCTTTAGTAACTTGTGATATCACATTGTTAGGTGGGGACGCAGAATTTTGGAGGGGCACTATCGAGTTCAATTTATCGACTTTTCCTAATAATGCTTTGTATGTTTGTGCACATACGAGGTAGGAATTGCGTAAGCCATCGAACATATCACGTGTGAGAGACAAATTGGCTCCCATTTGAGTAAAGAGAGTACCAATCATATCCAACGTGTCTTGCTCAATAATTATTCTGGATTGTTTATGCTGATTTTCCTGTGTAAGGTTTTGTTCGGCTCTCAGAGTCGCCTTATTGGCTTCTGGAACTACTTCGTTTTCTGATTCAATCTCGTTGTCTGTTGCATTTTCAGAATCTGAAGATGTCTCTTGATAAAGTGAGCCTTCTTCTTTTTCCAACCATTCGTCCGTCTGACACATACTTTCCACTGCTCTTGAAGCGCTTTCAGGAGGAGAAGATCCAGCGATTGCTTCTACACAGTGACTGACATCCATCATTAAATCTGTTTCGGTAGCTCGATTAATCATAGTTTTTTTCATACCAGAGCATTGGCAGTTATGTTCATTTTGAACCAAAGTAAATTGTGTTGCCTGTATTTGGTTATTAGATGATGGTATAGGTTGAACTTTGGTGTTTTCCGTAGAAGAAGCTAGTTCTACCGTGTGGGTTTCAGAAATAGCTGCTAGATTTGTATTATTAGATTTTGTAAAACTTTGGTTCACTCTTTCCTGTATATTCAGTTCTTTGATTAAACAGCTTCTCTGAGCATCTAAAAGTTCCTGACTTAGAGTCTTCGAGGTAGAGAGTGATCGTGATCTCTTAGTGATTTTTTGAGGCTTAGGAATGAGAGAACTACGCATCGATTTGAGCGAAAGGCCATTTTGCGTGTTTGTTGTACACGGATCTCGATAATTCTGTTGATCTTGTTTTTTTTGTGGATGTTCGGCATACTTATGTGACTGGCTCGATAAATGATGTGTAGGAAAATGATGTGTAGGAAATTGAATATTAACTTCCTTGGGAGCAATAGGCTGGTAAATAATGTGAGTTCCATCAGTATATCTCTTTATCAGTTCATGGCTTTTTACTTCTTGTAAGTTCGCGTTATTAATCGGTACGTAATGATTTACATTTTGGGAAAGGAACTGAATGGGCTGGTCGATCGGGTTCGGTTGACTTTGTATAACAAGTCCTCCGCTCATCATAGCATTTTGAAGATAAGTCTTCTGATAAAGTGTTGGAGTCATGCTTGGCCTTCCAAGCATATCTTGAAGACGTGTGAATTGCTGCAGATAGTCTTCCTGAGTCGGCAAATATTGTTGTTCATGTGACATCCCAAAAAAAGGGTTATGCTGGTGAGCTAACTTTAAAAGTTTCTGTGCGGCTGATGTATTCATCATACCTTGGGGACAGGAATCTTTCTCATTAATAAAGTTATCTCCCATTCCATGTCTATCGTCATTTATAAGTGATCCATCAATTTGTGCCTGTTGTAAGTGATGTTGAGCAAATTGTGCAGATTGTGCGACTGTTGAACTACCAGGTAAGTCGGGTTGTCTCATTGAGTTTGGTAGATATTGTAGGGTTGCAATATTTCTTGCGATACCCTCTAGGCAAGTTTTCTTATCAACGGGATTTTTTAGTTTCTTCACTGCTGAAGATTGTTGCCTAGCTTTTAGTTTTAACATTTGAGTCAGTTTTTCCGAAGTGTGTTCATGATGAGAAGTAGATGGTATGCTATTAATAATGTCTTGAGAGCACAGAAATGAGTGGTTATCAGCCACTTCAATAGAATTTTTTCCACTGAATGCTTGGGGTTGGAATTTCGTATTCGAAGTGCTGTTAACTGAAAAAATTGGTAATTGAGGGTATCCATATTGCTGAAAAAGCTGGTTAGATGTACTGGAGGACTTCGGTGCTATCTTTGGTGCAGTCAAAATCCAGTGAAGTTGAGTTTTCTGGCAGTCATTCGGTTCCTTCGATTGTCCAGCAGTTACATCTCGCGAGTACGGCTCGGGAAGTGAGTTTTCATGACGAACCAGTGGAGTTGATCTCTCGTTCATCGAATTAGGCTGATGAGCCGGTTTGAAATTGCTCGGAGGAGTTTTAGTTGATGGTCTTTCATCCATGACAGGCTCAGGCAGAACGTTTTGATAGCTATCGAGATCTCCTTTGGATTCATTCAGGTCTACAGTTGACATGCTAACAGGTTGTTGATAGTCATGGCCAACAGATGAAGGTTGACGTTTACCTGAAAACTTTGATGAAGAATGTTGCTCAGCTATAAACTTCGGTGAAGGTTGTCGATCGATTGGAGGCTGCGGTGAAGGTTCTCGACCAGTTGGAGGCTGCAGTGGCAGTTGTTGCTTCGTTGGCGGCTGTGGTGAAAGTTGATGCTCAACCGGAAGTTTTGCTGAAGTAGACGGAACTGAAAGGACAACTGACTGATTTTCCTTGATAACTTCAGGTTGAGCACTACGCTCGTTGTTCATCTCGCCATTGGAAGCGTAGTTTGTCTTCGCCTGATTTTTTTGAATCACCTGATTGCCAGTGATGATTACTGATTGTTCTTGTTTTGAGCTGCCAGACGCTGCGGTTATGTGATCAATAATGACGACAGGCTCAGGATTTTCATCTGATTTCAAGCACTTGTTATTCAGGTTTTGATTAGATTCCTGAGATAGCGGTCGTCGTATCGAAATTTTTGGTAGTGGTTTTCGAGGATTGTTATAGGGTTTCACTGTTATATGAGGCTTGTTTGAGTTAGTTCCTGACCAAATAGATTGATTGGCACTTCGTAGCTTTCTATTCAGTTGAGGTTCTGGTTCAGTTTCTGAAACGAGATTCATTAATAAATCGTTCAGAAATTAGACTTGTAGCAGACATAACACTTGAAGTCTCATATATTCTTTACCTTTTTTTCTTGATACTTCTTCAACAGGACCATGTTCATTCCTCGCTATCCATAAATCAGCATCTTCAAAAGCATCTGAAAAAATAATTAATTTTAATGGTTACTAATTCCAGGATTAATTTATCAATTAATAATTCAACACAATGGAAATTAATTATTAACAATAGTAATTTATTCACCTGAGTCATATTTAAGGTAGGCTATATAGAACCTCCATGAATCATTTGGTCGCTCTTTCCTTCTAACGCGTTCTTTCGTTTCCAAAGGATCTTCGTTGTTCGGGTAAGTCACAACTATCTTCCGATTTGAAGATTTTTGAAATATTATCCAGAAATAGGGCACACACACATAGTCATCAATGCCCTCGAAAGGTAACTCTACGAACTGAACTACATAAAACGATCTTCTTTGATCCCTATGAGTCATTCTCATCTGGGAAAAAAAAACCCACAAATGAGCTAGTCACAACAAAATCTTTCTATGAAAAAGCAATTTTTTTCCTTAGTCATTGTAATTCAAACTTGGCGTGACTTTTTAGTAAAGCTGCTTCGTTCCGACAATATTAATGGAACGAGGGTTCAACGACTCTCGGCGTCAACACACGTAACACGCGCCACAATTGACGTTGATAAAAACTACTTACAATCGAGTGTGACGTATCCCACTTCAGAACTATCTACGCGATTACAATGTTACATCACGCTTGCAATATCAATCTATCTAAAAGTATAAATATTTTTAATATATCAAATACCCAGAAAAAATAACTATAAAAATTTATGTAAATCGATTCAGATAGCGATAAAACATGTATAAAAACTCGCGAACCTTCAGTAGACTTAGCACAGTTGTTGTTTTTGTCTTCACAAGTCCAAATAATTTCAAGGTGAGAACAATTCCTACGCATTTACTCATAAGTAAACAAAGGAACGCATAAAATCTAGTATGAAATCAAAATAATTATTATGGACGTAATACTTATAAATTTAAAACTTACTCACGGGAGATGAGGCAGAATCAAGTCTACAAAATCTTTTGGCCAGTCGATTTGTCCGGGAAACCTTTCCATTGACACAAATTCCATTCGGCGAAGCTGTAGTTAACCTCCTTTTCGTAAAACCAATTGGAAACTTAACTCGTTTGGTACAAGCTTATATCTTTCATAAAAACTGCAGTATATTATCATCGCATCTGTTGTCCATGTCAGCCATTAAAAATAAAAAAATCCCTCGAATTTTACGAAAGCAACATGCCGCCTCGCTAACGGCTTTCCTATGAATGGCGGCCTCGATAACAAGCCGTTGTATATATAGAGTCGGGTAATCTGAGGCTTGAAGGGCGTTTACGATGGTAGCTAGAACATTCCGTCACCGAGCTGGCCTATAATCATTAAAGTGTTTACAGACGTAGGTATTATAGTTCAGTTGCTGAGCGATATTTTTGAGAATAAGGAACTCTGGTGTTTACTTCGATTTTATTTGTTTGGACATGCTCCAAGTCGGTTGAACTTAGCATCCCGGTCAATTTTGGAACTGACATTTTATAGCACAACATAAAAATAAAAATCAGAGTGTTCCCCCATGAAAAAAAATATATATGGAAACAAACATACATCCCAAATATATTTAATTTATATGGATTTTCGCCGAAAACGTACATAAATAATTTTTTATATATTTGTTTACATATTCGCCGATATGTTTTTACATATATTTTCATTTATCCGGTCATATATGAAACAAAAATAAATTATTGCTATTGAAAACAGACTAAAACTAGCAAGTTAACGAATGAAATAAGTTAATTATGGATTCCTAATTCATCGTAACATTAAAAACACTCCCTTTTATCTATATTGTACGGTTAGTGTGACGTTGACCTCACTATTTTTTGTGATAAACTTCACTAATCGAGAACCGAACTAAATTTTGCCGTCAATCAGCCCCTAGACTAAATTTTGCAATCGTCAAAAAAGTCATTTCGTTCCGTCACAGTTCAACGCAAATTTCTTTACTGACTCGAAGAATAAACATGTCACACCTGAACAAACACTTTTGACGACAGTATCAAGCAAACAACAATTTAATAGCCTCACCTGCTTTGAACCGGCTTATAATATTTTGGGTTTAACAATGAAGCTTGAACACTTCTGACCTTCGCTTCTCGACTAGCTTCCAAGACAAGTGGCAGAATACTGAGAACTTATGTGATGATGATGCCATTAATATACTATGATGTTGTATTTTTTTTTTAAACCTGAAATAGCGTGGTAGATCCTGTTAGAACACCTAAATTCTGCAGTAGTATTATGTAACGTCCATATTAGATATGTAACGCAGCCATCAACTCTTCCAGCCTTGACCCTAAGTATCTCAGTTATCATTTAAACAACAAACATTTTACGTGGTGATAAATGTGCTGTTAACTAGAAGTTGTTTTTATTGGAATAGATTCCGAGCAATCATAAATAAAGTCAATCAATACTGATTTTTATCAATGCTAACTTTACAAACGTTTCTAGATTAATTACGGACTCTTTGGATACAATAGAGGCTGAAATAAGTGCGAAGATAATTAGAATTCACTAGCTAATTAATTACGTAACAAACAATCACCTGACAATATAAAGTAGGTTGTACACGGAAAAAAATAAATAGTGAATGCAACATGATGCAATCTTGGTAAATAAACATGATGAAATCATGTGAATGCTACATGACAATCATGTTGCGGTAACATGAGAAAATCATGTGGCATCCACATGATTTATCATGTAGCCTTAATAGCTTCATTAATAGATAATCTAGTGCCTGATGGATGCTTTTTTTTGAACATTAACAAAATGGCGGCCTCAAGAAATTTTTCTCTAGATTTTAGGGAAAAAACCAACAGTTAATCTTTATATATATATATATATATATATATATATATATATATATATATATATATATATATATATATATATATATATATATATATTTCTTCAGCGCGTGTGTTCGTCACTGAACTCCTCCTAAACGGCGGGACCGATTTTAATGAAATTTTTTGTGTGTCTTCTGGTAGATTCTAGAATGGTTTAAATTCACAATTCAGTCCACAGGAAAATGTTTATTTAATAGATTTTATATTTATAAATTGTTGCTGACCTTGATTACTCACATGCTCTTTTCATATATTTTATAATTATCATATATATAACGTATATGAAAGAATTTATGTGGGTACTCAAATGAAAGGTCTCGATGAGTATAAAATCAGAATGGACTTACATTTACGAAAATGTTAATAATTAACGAAAGATAATGTATTTTGCTAACTAATGATGATTTTAACGATATAAGCTCATTCCGATGTTACACTCATCAAGAGCTTTCATTTGAGTACCCACATGCATTTTTGATATATTTTTCATATGTACATATATATAATAGATATAAATATATAAAATATATGAAAAATTGATGTGGGTACTCAAATGAAAGGTCTTGATGAGTGTAATGTCGAGACGAGCTTATATCTTTAAAAAATAAATAATAGTTTAAAAAAACTAAAAACACGCTTTTTATAGAAACCCAAACTAAAAAATAGAAAATAAATTTTAATAAATTTAAATTAAGAATAGTGTTAAAAATTTCAATAACTATAAATTAATAATAGTGTAAATAAAAAAAATTTATTTTATTTTAAAAAAAGCGTGGGGTGCTTTTTAAGATATTATCAAAATGATAATCACTCTACTCATATCTGTCAATAAAATATTTATAACTATTGACACCATGCACCCCACGCTTTTTTTAAAATAAAATAAATTTTTTTTATTTACACTATTATTAATTTATAGTTATTGAAATTTTTAACACTATTCTTAATTTAAATTTATTAAAATTTATTTTCTATTTTTTAGTTTGGGTTTCTATAAAAAGCGTGTTTTTAGTTTTTTTAAACTATTATTTATTTTTTACTTTTTAGTTTGGTTTATTTATAAAAGCGTGATTTTTTAGTTTTTTTAAATTATTAATTAATTAAATTATTATTTTTATGAAATTATTAAATAATTAATTAAATTATTAAATTATTATTTTTATTAAATTAAATTAAATTTTCAGTAAGTAATTTATTTATTAGTGAAAATAAAATAATTATTTATAAATATTATAAATACGGGGAATCAGAGTTCGATTTCGGAGAGGGAGCCTGAGAAACGGCTACCAGAACCAAGGAAGGCCGCAGGCGCGCAGATTACCCACGGAGAGTTACATACTGACAAACTGACAAACTGACAAACTGACAAACTGACATACAAGTGAAGCTAATAAAAAGCGTGTAAAAATATCATTAGTTGACAAGATACAATGTAATTTCTTAATTATTGACGTTTTTAACGATATAAGCTCATCCCGATGCTACACTTATCGAGACCTTTTATTTGAGTACCCACATGCATTTTTGATATATTTTTCATATATACATATATATAATATATATAAATATATAAAATATATGAAAAATTGATGTGGGTACTCAAATGAAAGGTCTTGATGAGTGTAATGTCGAGACGAGCTTATATCTTTAAAAATATCATTAGTTGACAAGATACAATGTAATTTCTTAATTATTGACGTTTTTAACGATATAAGCTCATTCCGATGTTACACTCATCAAGAGCTTTCATTTGAGTACCCACATGCATTTTTGATATATTTTTCATATGTACATATATATAATATATATAAATATATAAAATATATGAAAAATTGATGTGGGTACTCAAATGAAAGGTCTTGATGAGTGTAATGTCGAGACGAGCTTATATCTTTAAAAATATCATTAGTTGACAAGATACAATGTAATTTCTTAACTATTGACGTTTTTAACGATATAAGCTCATCCCGATGCTACACTTATCGAGACCTTTCATTTGACTACCCACATGCATTTTTGATATATTTTTCATATATACATATATATAATATATATAAATATATAAAATATATGAAAAATTAATGTGGGTACTCAAATGAAAGGTCTCGATGAGTATAAAAATAGAATGGGCTTATATTTACGAAAATGTTAATTATTGAGGAATGCTCCTTGCATATTGTTAACTAATGATGTTTTTAACTACAAGCTCATTCCTAAAATTTCTAAATTTAAGACGCGTGTACTGGACAACGTCTGTTTTTGAAAATCCTGACTACCCCTAATCGCTTAAGCAAAAATATCATTACAAATGATTTAATTTGATAATTTACTCTAATTTTCATCTACAATATTATAAATCCGAAAAAATCTAGTTGCTTGATAATAAATTATTTTTCTGAAGCATAAATATTTAGTTGTTGCAGCTTAATTTTATGCTATTAAGGCTACATGAAAATCATTCAGTTCTGAGTAATGTTACAATTGATCGACTACAATTTGAATAATAATGTCCTGCTGGTTTTAATAATGATGTTAAGCGTGTTTTATACATCTAGATTCTGGTAATGACTCTTCTTCTGAGAGTCATTATTTATTTTCTTTAACACATTTTTTGGGCAACAAATCTTCATTGATTTTGTTGTACCTTTTTTGACTGGGTTAAGAATTAAAATTTCCGTGATGTTGGATTTTGTAATCCTTCCTTTCACTTTTGCATCAGTAAATTTATCATTTACTGGTCGCTTTTCTTAACCTAGCTCTTTTTGCTCTTGCAGACTCTATTGATGACGACCAAGAGCAGTCTGATCTCTCTGATCCTGATACCAAAAACGTCCCACCAACCGTTTCTAAGGCGTCAGACGAGTCTGTTGAGACGCAGGGTTCTGAAGATCCCATCCTCAATAATTACTCAAGATGCTCGGTAAAGAGAAACGTCTTTCGAAAGATAAGACTTACAAAATCCATTCCGAACTGGCTGCTTGCTGGAATAATATTGTTTCATCAGGCTTAGAAAAGGATGTCAAAACTTCCTTGATTGAAAAATATCCTAACAAAGGAAATTGTTCCTTGTCACCTCCCATCCTTAACCCTGAATTAATCCCACTCTTACACAAGACGGCTAAAACTCGAGATAAATATTTATCATCGAATCAAGATCTATGCGGTCGTAGTCACGTTGGCTTGGAACAAGCTATTTCCATGATATTCAATGATGACGTAGATCCTATTGATAAAAATGATTTGCTACAGATTCTTTGTGACTCCAGCAGTTTGTTGTGTGAATCCTTTTATCAAATTGGCAAGTCAAGACGCTCGCAGATTTATCCTTGCGTTGATGAAAAGCGGAAACCTGTACTCGAAGATTCAATCACCGATGATTTCCTGTTTGGTAAGGATCTTGGTAAACGCATCAAGAATTCTGTTGCTGTTGAAAAAACTGGTTTATCAATTAAAACTCCAACTCCAAAGAAAAGTTTTCCTGCGTCGAAAAATTTTTTAAATTGGAAAGGCCCGTCTGCGACACGCGGGAACCACAGTCAGGCGGGCTTCCACCGTTTCCAACCTGCGGCACCAGCTTCCAACAAGACGAACCAAGTTTCGACCCGCTCGCGAGCTCGGTCTCAGACTCAGTCTCATTCAGCTCAACCGAATCCGCCATCGATCACGAAGTAGAAGTGAGTGTCATCGCCGGTCGTTTAAAAAATTTTTTACATGCCTGGTCTAATATAACCTCTGATCCATTTATTTTGGAGTCAATCAGGTTATAAAATCCCTTTTATTTCTATTCCGACACAGTCTTTTATACCTATGAATGATAATTTTTCTTACGATGACAATATTAAAATGCAGAAAGCTATTGATGATCTCTTATCCATAGGAGCTGTACAAGAGTGTGTTGAGGAAGATGGACAATTTTTGTCTAGTATCTTCCTCGTTCCCAAAAAAAATGGTAAAATGAGATTTATTCTTAATTTAAAAAATTTAAATAAATTTATAGAGACAATCCATTTTAAAATGGAAGATTTTTGTACTGTACTTAAACTTATTTCGAAAGGATGTTTTATGGCTAGTTTTGATTTACAAGATGCTTATC
The DNA here is from genome assembly GCA_934044485.1 of Apeira syringaria. NCBI lineage: Eukaryota > Metazoa > Arthropoda > Insecta > Lepidoptera > Geometridae > Apeira > Apeira syringaria. The sequence goes on from CAKOGW010000021.1 coordinate 22,641, forward strand.
TAATGATTCCAATCCATAAAGATTTTTGGAAATTTTTAAGATTTTATTGGCAAGGTCATCTCTATGAATTTATTTGTATTGACGCTTTTACTGTTGACTGGAACGAGTACTACTTTTATGCTTTCCCTCCTTTTTTTTTAATTTTAAAAACTTTAAAGAAAATTCAAACGGACCAGGCTTGTGGAATTTCGGTTGTTCCCAATTGGTGTGGTCAGCCATGGTATCCTTTATGACTATCATTATTAGACTCAGAGCCAATTATTTTCCATCCAGATGTTAATCTTCTTCGATCTCCTTGTAGGAAGATTCAACATCCTCTGGCTCAAGAAATGTCTCTAATGGCTGCGCGATTATCCGGCAAGCTTTCAAGCAACGAGATGTGAATGATGACGCTATTGAATTACTTATTAATTAAATTTCAAGCTCTACTCTACGACAATATTCCAAACCAATTAAGGATTGGGCTTCTTATTGTTCCTCAAAAGATATTAATGTTTTTCATCCTCAAGAAAATGATGTTATTTGTTTCTTAACACATAAATTTAATGAGGGTGCTAACTACAGTACTCTCAACACTGCTCGCTCTGCCCTGTCACTTGTCTGCGATATTAATATAGGGAAAAAACCCTTTGGTTTCCCGTCTTTTGAAAGGTGCATATAATTTTAAGCCTGCTAAGCCTCGTTATGACCGAATCTATAGTTTAGATCCAATATTAAAAAAATTGGAAGCTTTAAGCCCTTTAAATGAGCTTGATCTACCTTAGCTTATAACTGAATTAGCTGTTTTACTAGCTTTAGTCACTGCACACCGAGTACAAACAATTGCCTTTATCAAAAAGTCTAATATTATTAAAAATAATGATAATTTTGAAATTGAAATCCCGGATAAAATTAAAACTTCTAAGCAAAGTGCTTTACAACCTTTATTATTATTACCAAAATATCATAATAATTTAAATTTATCTGTTGTATCAACTTTAGATTTTTATTTAGAAAAAACTTCTTTACTGGTTAAAAATCCAGATAATTTATTTCTAACAACTGTTAAACCTTATAAGAATGCTTCAAAAGACACTGTAAGTAGGTGGATTCGAGCTTTCTTACAAGGTTGTATTGGTAATAATTTTTCTTCCCATAGTTTAAGACATGCGTCTACCTCTTCTGCCCTTAAAAAAGGGGTAGATTTAAAAATTATTAAAAATTTAGCTGGTTGGTCGGAAAATTGAAAGACGAAAGATTTTATAATCGACCTATCATCGCCGATAAAAATGTTTTTGCAAATTCAATTCCCACCCTGTGATCTCTTCACTTTACAGACCTCAACTGAACTAAATGACTGATAAACAAGGCGTTGCTAAGATGACGCTTTGCTTTTGTTTATTCTAAAATATGTGGTGTGAATAGCGTACATGAACGGTACTACAGAGTGATCTTTTCGAACGAAGCTATCGTTATAATTAATATTGAGCTTCGCCTGCCTTCGGCTCGCTCAATATTACAATTAAGACTTTCTAGTTCAAAATTTAGGTAATCTCAAAAGTCCACCGCGTCTTATGAAAATGTATGATTTCAATAATCCATTTAGTAGTCTAGATAAGTCTGTCGAAATCCTCAAGTGTCTCAAATTAAGTGATGTCACAGGACACAACTCGTTATTCTTAATTTTGATCAGGCATCACCTCCTTTTATATGGTTCTTCGGTCTATTTATAATCCTCAAAAATTTAGGAGAGTAACCACGTGCAGTTAAACTATCCAGATCTATTCTTATACTGACCCATTTTCCGCAACTGACATAGTTTTAAAAATTCTAATTCACTGAAAAAGATTTCAAAATGTGTTCAAACCGCACGTATTCATTTTAGTTCACGCGCTCTACATACTAATCAGCAAAGTACCACTCAACATTATTATACCTATTAGTTCGATCTAGCAAAATGGAGGTGAACTATTATCTATATAATAAAACGCCATCTTACGGATTCAGCCGAAACCTCTTTCTTAAGTGAAGTTGTAGCTCACAAAATAGCTCCGAAAACTTCCGCCTTTTTTAGTAGATTTCATAGAAATCTAACTATTGCATTGGTCCTCATGACGGAACTTTTAAAAAATTTTGCTATATTTCGACTATACTCGTCGAGCTGAGTCGGAAAATGCATATGGTTCAAAAGTTTATATATGTATATATATATATATATATATATATATATATATATATATATATATATATATCGGATATAACGCGGCTTGTCACGACGATAGCGTCGCCAATTTACAACGGATCTCTACCAAACTCAACATACTTATTCTACAGATAAATACCAAAGTCAAGTTCGAAGATGAGCTTAATCGGTCAAGTAATTTAGAAATACCAGGATTTCAAAATTTTGAAAATCATAAAAATTCATATTTCTTCACTTTCGAACTCGAATAACTTTTGAATGGGGTAACTTATTGCAATTCTGTAAAATGCATCTGAAAGCTCTTTAAATAAGCTTCAATTTGAGTACCATATCATATGTGTAGTCGTAAAATTTTTTAGAAATGCCAGGATTTGAAAATTTTCAAAATTATAAAAATTCATATTTTTTCATTTTCTAACCCAAATAACTTTGGAATGGGATAATTGATTGAATTTCTGTAAATTGCATCTGAAAGCTCTTTAAATAAGCTTTAATATGAGTACCATGTCATATGTGTAGTCTCAAAATTATGTCCTATTCCCCTATGCCAATTATGAAATTTGCTATTGTACTGGTTTTAGTATTTGTCCGTCGATATATATTTTTGTCGATTGCATATAAGTTATAAGCCCTAGTTCTGTATACAATCTTCGTTATATTTTTTTCTATTCATGATGAAATCTACTTCCATTTCGGCTGCCGAATGGTCTTTTTTTAATTATCAGAGTAATAATATCGACCGTTACCAAATGAACTAATAAGCGATAAGGCAACAAGAACTTTTTGTTATATTATGCTGGGACAACCCGCGCATTGTTAGTTATTTTTAAATATTTAAGTACAAGTACAGTTGAGCATAAATTCCGAATTAGGTGAAATTTATAGGATAAGTTATTTTGTACATTACTAAGTATTGTTTTAAAAAAATGTTCATAGGCAACAGTGATGTGTGACACACGACGTGTTTGTACTAGCACACGACATAGTAATTTGCAGATAGCCAGTAATATTTACATAGCGCCCTGTACTGTCCTAAGCATTTTAACCTCATTTTTTGCCAAAATATTATTAAGTACTGTAGAAATAGTAATCAGTGCTGTTTTTTTTTCTTCGCGCAGTTATTGCATACCTCTATTTAATTGTCACGTTGTTATGAAAATATTAGAGTTTATCGAATAAATTGACGTAATAAATTTCGTTCTAAAGATAAATAAAGAGCTTTCTTTTGAATAGTAATAATTAAGCCAAAAATAAAATAAAAATTGCTAATTTAGCATATAATTGACTATAATTTTTAAATAAGAAATTTACTAAAAAATACTTATTAGTTCTTAGAAACTCTCTTGAGTTATTTTGTAAAACGTTTAATTTTCCACATGAATATGTATCGTGATAGTTATACATTTACTTGTACGACTATATATATAACTCCCAAGTCAAAATGTATTTTTTCCATGTTATTTGAATAAAAAATAAGTAATTTTTACATACAGCTTCTGGATATGAATATTATTATAAAAAATAACAATTTTTTGGGTCCGTTCCAGTAAATATATATAACTTAAATGCTATCACTGCGCCCGACTGTACCTCAGTTTCTTTCCTTTATCAAAAATACTTCATCCAGCCGAATGGTGCATAACGATCGTTCAGTTCCTAATAAGAGTTCGCGACGAGCGAAGATAAAGTAGTGCATTATTTAAAAAAAAAAATTTTTATTTCTATTTTTTATTAATTTTAAAAAATGAACGAAATGCGACCGCGAGCTGCAGCCTTCTGTTCCTGTTGTGGTAAAGGACCGTGAGTATTAAGATGTTATTTTCTGGTAATTTTTTTTCCTTTGTTGTCTATTGTCCTGATAGCGCCACGTGCTATAATTTTTGGTATTCATGCAATTGAATGCTTGCCGTAGGTATTTTTAGACTTAGGTTCACTACACTTCTTTAAAGTTAAGCTTTCGATTTCATCTATCGCTTTCAATTCAAGGTTAGGGCGTGGTTCAGTTACGAGACTAATCGAAGAATGTTTGGAATTTATAAATTGATTCTTTTAAATTTTTCTAAATGATATTTTTGGAATTAAGCAATATTTTTTAATAATTAAATCTAGTTATTAAAATAAAAATAAGTTACTTTTTATATTAAGGTAGGTTAACTAGTAAAAGTAGTGGAACAACTTATAAATTGAAAAAAACTCGATTTTTTTAATCTTTATACTTTTAAAAATCACCCTTAAAATTTTTTTTTTTTTTTAATTTTAATCCTGACATAACAAAATTCGTGGAAGTGTACGCGCAGTCTAATCTCCAAAACTACCTAACCGTTTTCAATGTTTTAGTCTTGTTTCATATGTTGAGATCATTTGTAAGCTAATTTACCAAACTTTGCGAAAAAAAGTTAATTATAATTTATTTTTATAGCAGAGAATAGTGAAAAACAAAGTTTTTTTAACATTTTTTTCAAACTTCCATTTTCTTTTTTTAGCAAATTTTAATAGATTCTTCGGAAGGGATCTTTCTTCTGACGATGCTGTGTCCTTTAGTATTTTTTATATTCACCGGTCCTGAGATTAACTGTCCGTCTAGGAATCGTATTTTTCTGAAGCCTCGATTTTTGCACCTCCTGGATATTTGTTAAAAAATGAAATTAAAAAAAAAAAAAACAAGTACTTTACAAACTTTAAGTTTCTACTTTAATAATGAAAAAAATACTTCTTTAATAATATTCATTAACAAATCTCTTTTTGAATATTAAAAAATCTTTTTTAAAAAATAAGAAATTTCTCCATAAGTGTACGTCGCGTTCAGAGAGACTGGATGAGAGATGCGATACGTAGCTGCACGTAATTAAAAACTCTTTTTTTTTGTATTTCAGAGTCCCGCCGCACCAAGAGCAGCCTCAAACTAAGTCGATGCTGTCAAGCTCTACCACTACTACTGCGTCTCCAAAGGACCAGCCACAAAAACCCAAGAGCTCTTAAGGGAATTTAGTACTTTCTTGTAAAATTCATTCCTATTCACGACCAAGCCTATTACAACTGATTTTTTTCTAAACGTAGTTTTTATTTGATCCTATCTCCCAGTTCAATACATAAAATGACACGTTTATGACAAAATAATAGCAGATCATACAATGATTTTCTTATATAATTAACTAGTTTGGCCATAGATGTTTGTTACTTTCTTAATTTAAACTATTTATATTCGAGTAACATTACTTGAGTCTTAAATTTATATTCAGTCAACGATCAGGTAGTGTAATTATACATTACACGTGCTTAGCACAATGGAACAAAAACTCCTACTTTGAAAGCAGTGGGCCTCTTAGAAGCCCTCTAGACTTTTAATGGCTTTTGAATAATCAGTACTCGCTAAAGCAATCGTACCAACGTACGGTTGGCAATGAACTAGCAGACTGTAACTCGAATATTGCTCGCCTCGTAGTATAAATTGGTTAAAGTAATACTTTACTCTCAATATCAATGGTCAAGGTAAACGTATTTCGTGGTCTACAAATGCCCCTCGCAACCATTTTGCATTTAAATAATAATATAAGTAGACATATCAAGAAAATACTAACTCATATTTTTCTAAAAATCATTTTCTGATGCTAGTTCAAAGAAAATACTGTTTGATCAAAATTCAACGTGGGCGTTCGGATGTCTGAATGCCATTTTTTTGTATGTAAACGCGAAAAAAAATGAAGTATCGAGACCGGTTTTTTTTTTTTTGAATGGATTAGAATTACATGAACCAGTTTCGTATTACATATAATTAGATAATTTAGAAAAGATCAACAATAATCAAATAGAAATTTATATCGCGTGATATTTTGTATCTATATACATGTAAATAAAAACTAGTTTTAGGTTAAAGCACGCATGTGCGCTCTGAAATCTGTTCAGTGTGCGTATTTTTTTAGCTTAGATGAAAATAGTACAAAATATTTAAATATAAAATTAAAGGACAATTAGTTGAATTGTCCATATAATTTAAATAAGTCAGTAATACGACTCATTTTTTTCGTAAGAGTTATATGAGCGTTACGAGGTGTTCAATTATTAGCTAATTTCACAATTAATCAATTATTTCATTTTTTAAATAATTTTTACCAATTTTTTGAAATTATTCAGTGTGTAAAAAATAAACGTAAAATCTTAAATATTTCATTCTCGGCTGTGAGTTTTTGGATACATGTATGCGGGTCGCTAGACTCAAGTACCTACTTTTATGACTCTGTCCGCTGAGGTCATATAAATGCAGCCTCTTGTTCTCTTCATAACCCGAGCGCTCATCTGGTTCGATTTAAAATATTTTCCGTTTTCACTTTCCCTTTTTTTTTTATATGTAATATTTTTGTCAACGTATTTTTCTTAACAATATTTCTCGGAAATGTACCCCCAATAATAAAAAGAAAAGAGTCTCTGTACTCTGTTGTGCATAAAATACAACCAAACGCGTCAGTCCAAAAGGATCTCTCTGAGCGACAACTACGTCGATTGCAGTCAAGTTCCAATTTCAAATCGAATACTTTTTCTTAGCATCTCGTCTTTTAACTAAGCACCAATTCTTAAGATCTACGTTCAAGTTTTCTTAATCGCTGAGTTTCACTTAAAGTGAATTGTGGGTGAAATATCACTGTATTTTCATCAATCTGTGATTGAAGTTCACTTCGACGTCGATTCACCACCATCACCACGACTCTACAGCCACGAGCTCAGACCGCTACATTCAATACATTCATCATTCATTCAAGAGCTCAAGCAGCACATGGTATTGTATTTTAGTAAACCTAAAATACCAAAAAGGTACGAACCAAATTTATACTTGCATGCATATTCAATACAACACTTCCCTCAGCGTCGGGAGGATGTCGGTCCGGCATTCAGCCCCAAACCGCCCACCGTGCTGAACTAAGTTACTATTTCAATTCATATTCAATTACGATACGCTCCTTGTGATGCTGCACATATTTCATATTTCATGCACAATACAAATACTGAGTTTGAGTCGAGTTGAGACTTCACGAGCAAGTTCTCAAACTGTTCATGTGCAGTGTCATTTTGAGCCCTTTCTAAGTTACATCCCATTACATACATGAAATTCAAACGATTACCGAGATTGAAATACTACAATCTATACAAATCAACTATTCCCACCGACTTCTTCTCATTCTTCAACTTCACATAAACTTCATCCAATCAATGCAAACCTATTCAAAAATCTGAATCTCAAATTCGAATCATTATTCGATCATACAGTCCACTATCTCTCCACAATCTATCCACTGTCAATTTTTCGCAATTTTCATTCAAATTCACAACAAGCTACATTGTTCACTTCGATTTACAGATCATATCTAAAACGAACGAACGAGCAAACGCGCGAACGAGTGAACGAGCGGACGAGCAGACGAGCGAACGAGCTAACGAGTGTACGAGTAAACAATTACTCGAAACAGAGTCCACGAGTTCATTCCGAACTCCTTTTCACCTCCAGAAGCCAGCTTCGCACGGTTGGAAGTCAGTCTCCCTCCAGGGATCATCTCCAGACAACCACAAAGGCTAATTTCACGCCAGTTCAACTTCCTCACAATCTTGCTGGGACCAGATTCATCAATATTAAATACATAATATTATTGTTATTAAAATTGTATTAAGAAAACCTACATTTCGAAATACATAATCAAACACGAAGTGTGCACTTTTGAGCTTTCAAAACTTTGAATATTTATTAGAATTGATGAGAGAATGTCAAAACTATATAATTGGTTATTTATTGGATTACATTCCTATTATTACTGCTAATGCAAATTTTATCTCCTAATTAGCGTCAAACTATACAAATATTTACTCAAAAACAGGCTAATAAAACAACGATTTATATTGAGATCTGTTATATATTTATACTAATTAGAAATAAAAATCACAAATATCTTATCAACGAAACTACAATCTAGGCTTATAAAAATGACTAGGTTCCTTTGAAACTGGAGAGACGATCGCCTGTGGCTTGCTGATAGTGGCATTTTTTATCATGTGCATTGCCTTTTCGATTTTCTCTTCAGCCGATTTGCACTTCCACCGGTCATGTCTGCAGAGAGAAGAGAACAACAGTTGGTTAAGACGTCGAAATTTTCAAACGGTGACGACTTTTTAATGGAGAGAGTTAGTGAGCGCAGTTTTTAATGTCAACAGAAACTAATGTTTTCTATTGTGAAGTCGGAGCGGGTAGTCTGCATGGAAAAGATAGTAACTTTTGGGACTTTTCAGATGAAGACAGTGCAACGTCATAGGGAGAGTATCGACGTAATTTGCGAATATAAATTCATTTAACTACGCTAAAATTAAAGGCTCAACAGAAAATGTCTGAAACAGGAACTGAATAGCTTTGATACTCACATTATATTGGACTGAGTAGACGTCAACGTGTTTGTCCGTTGCCTCATGCCGCTCATTCTGAAACTGAAAACGTCACCACTTATAACACCAATTTACTCAGCACTTATAAATCGATAAATCACTATTTACACTAACTGAGAATCAATTAGACGCCGAAGGAAATGAGCGTTTCCAACTGTGAACTTGATATACGTATTGCCAGTGGAACGGAAGCTACTGATTTGAAATTATAATCAGTTTTTTAAAATGTCGTTCTTTTTTTCAACAAGAATTATTCTAAGAGAGCCTTTTTTTGAAAGTCATGCGAGTTTTGCGATGACTAGTTCATGAACATTGATGTCTGTTCTGTTAAAATGACGTATTTAACAATAAATTATAATCCAAAATCAGCAGCCGGTTGTATATTCAAGGTTTCGTCGCAACAACGAACTTTTATATTTTAATGAACACGCTCCACTGATGTTCCAAACAGACTGCTCGATGGAGATAAGATTAATAGACTTGTACTGAGCATAGCAACGAGATAGTGGTCGGAATGTTTATAAAAACTATCTTGACTTCAATCAACCACTGACAATTAATTTAAACACGTTACAGATGTTTAATGTTCGCGAAAGAGAAAATGTGAAGATGGTCTAGGTACTTACTTTTATGCGGGCGTCCTAGGATGAAATGGCGACGACGTTCCACTGCACATGAGTTTATATATGCAGCGTCATTACGAATTCTTGGTGTCATGATTTTATTATAAAGACATTTAATTTTACCGCAGGCTATAAATCGCGATGTTCGCAGACTATTAAATAGTTTTTAACGTTTATTTTAATGCTTTTTATGAGCATATTATATTACAAAAAGATTTAGTTTATTTGACCGGTTACACTGCACTTGGCACGAAATCTTATAACTAGCGTCGATAGATAAATCAAGCCCGCGCAGCTTTGATTGAATGGCTGATTTCTTGGCACAAAATTGACTTGCGCTCAAAACAAATTTTCACGCTTGTTTAGCGTTAGGTTTTACAAACGCGGACATTAAAGCAATCAATTTCTAAATTTCGACATCAGGAATCATCCATGTAGATGACGAGATAGGGTCGTTTAGTAAGGGATGAAGACGAAAGGGGATGACTTAAGTTTATGTCGAGACGAATCTCCCTGAACATATACGATGATATCCGTTCAGATATTTACGTGAGGTATCCTTTATCATATTCAGTAGTGAACGATAGATGGCATTATTCTGGGTTGATAGTGCGAAGGCGCACTGTAGTGGGCGTGCTGTAATGGGTAATTATTCGGTAATTCACAACATGATCTTGATGTTTCACCCACGTATATAAAACGTTTCTTTTGAAAAATATAAACAAATATTATTCTAACAGTTTTGTAACAAACATAACTGTAAAGAAAAGATAAAGGACATTAATTTCCATTTTTTTTTGTTCTACAAGTGCTACTAAAACTATTATATTATCTGTTGGTACCATTGTTATCGTCTAAGATACTACGTCTATTTAGGTATATCTCACTCCAGTCCAGTACTGTGTTATGGTATACTTATATCATTCAAGGTCATTTGAGCCCCTTGTATAACAATGTTAATAATATTTCATTATCATCATCATCTCAAGCCATAGGACGTCCATTGCTGGACATAAGCCTCCCCCTAATAATATTTAAAATTAAATAAAATAAATTATTCGTGTATTCCCATTTTAGACAGGATGTATTTTAACGAAATTGGTTGCATCGAATTTATTGAGCAAGTCGGTGATAAGCTATCTCGTGAACGGCTATTGCGACTTCGATAAAAATCACTATTGTATATACGCAAGAGGTGATGGATTCCACGCTATTATGCGCAAAAAGATCGCGTCAATGTTCCACCGCATAAGGAGTAGTTCACACTCGCAAAGGAATCAAAACCTACAGGGTACTTCCCGTGAACTCAGAATCTTGAAATTTGGTACGAAGCCACGTCTTATAGCACAGATAAAGGAAAAATTGCGAAAAGCATAAATGTTTAGTAAAATCATATAAAAATATTTTTAATAATTTTAAACTTACTTTTACTTTTGTACGGAATCCTCAGTGCGCGAGTCAGCAAAGAGGTTAAAGCCTCCAGTTTGTCGGATAAAAACATAAAGCTCGATCATGTCTTCTGAAAAGGTTCCAAGAAAAAGATGACCAATAATCCCCGGTTACTCAGACAAATCGAAAATCTCCCGAGGATTATGCGCTCCCGGTCAGTATAATAGCTGCAGCCGCTCCATTAGCGGAGTTAAGGCGGCTCCCAACTTGGACCACTCTGGGGATTGTCCTTATTACTGGCAATACCGCCGTGAGGAAGGGTTATTGATAATAAGGATGATACGTAACTTTTAGTGGGACTGTAGGAATATGCTATAAGATATTTAATTCTAGGGATCGCATTGGTGATTCCATTGAAATCAATTTTTGTATTTGTAATTGCCATTTTTAATTGTATATTCTACTAGTAGCGCCACGTAGTTTCACCCGCGTGGATTACGGTTTTTCCGCTACATCAATTATCGCACGGGATCTATACTTTTTCCGGGATAAAAATAGCCTATCTGTTAATCCAGGATTTAAATTATCTCCATATCAAATTTCATCGAAATCGGTGAAGCCGTTTGTGCGTGAAGAAGTAACAAACATACACTCATATACACATAAACACAAACTTTTGCATTTATAATATTAGTAAGATAGGATTAGACCTTTATCTATAAAAATATTAAAAAGCGGAAAGATTTGATTATTTGTTTGCATTGAATAGGCTCCGAAAATACTAAACAGATTTGAAAAAAAATTTCACTGTTAGGAAGCTATACTTTTCCGGGTAATCGAAGAATATCGTTATAAATTATGAAGATTTTTTATATATTAAAAAAAATAAGTATCCCATCCATTTTTTTACCCGTGCGGAGCCGGGGCGAACCGGTAGTATATAATAAGTAAGAATAACTATGACTACGATAGAATCTTTTACAAATCATATGAAGCCACGTACAACGCTCGTTAGGTATCAACATGCAACAACAACAAGTTGATGAAACTCCCCAAGACCACTGAAGTAGCGTCGATAAATTACCCCAATATTCGCTCACTATCCTACTTGACCATCCATTTAAGTCGGGTAAATTGTTTACGTTACTGGCAGCCCAGTTTTCAGGGGAAACTATTTAATTCAGTTGCCGTAGGAAGTCGACAAGTTCGACAAGTGAAAGCACTCAGGGTAACGATACATTTCAAATAAATATATAGTACTTAAATATATTGATTTATCCTTACATTGTTGCATTGAGCACATACGAATAATGATTGTAGTAGAAACTACTTTACATTTAAACGATTTCAAAAAAGGAGGAGATCCTCAAATCGACTGCATTTTTATAATGTTATTTTTTACCTCAGAAATTTTGACTTGGTGCGCAGATTTTGATGATTCTTTTCTGCTGGTTTTAGTGTGGTCCTATTTAAATTTCATCATAATCGGTAAAGCGGTTTTTGAGTTATACTCCAATATATGAAAAGCGTTACGTCTACTTAATGACTCCCTTGTTGAGGGTGAGGATGAAGAGAGGTTGGACAGGTGCATTTTAATTATATAAGGTTATTAATACCCTCAAGTCTATACTTTATATAAAATCTTTATAGAACAACAATAATCCATGTAGGGATTGCTATGAACTCAAGTGGTTGTATTTTTCACTTTTATAAAGACAAATCTATACAGTATTATAGTAGGTATAACTCAGCTACGTTTGATGGCGACTAAGTTATGTAAAATAAAGTATGTAAAATAATGTATTTCTCTGCAAGTGAATTTTTTTTGAATTCTTATGAGAAATAAATGATTCTAGCCGTTATACATTTTTAAGTATTATTTATTTTATTTATTTTTTATTACTATTAGCACGGTTATAATACTAATTACACTAATACAAATTGTTATTTAAATTTATAACACCATAAAATAAAATAATTGAGTACTTAATGCTAAACATAATTCAAATTTCTTACATGTCAATTTGAAATTAATTACGTCACACAGCTATCTATACATTAGGAGTATAACAATAAATTAATAACCTATTAATTATGATAGCCAATAAATTGTCAATATACATGTCAGTATACTTAATTTATACAATTTCATAAGTTCCAAAATTTCTAGTCTCGGCCGAAAGAGGAACGGCATGCAAGTCCTTATCCTTACCTACGTTTATTCAACTTGTCATCAAAATTCACATAATAATATCAGTTAATAAAATTAAAGTTTCGGCAATCAGTGGTGTGGGTGTTATCGGGCTACCTGCGCGTGGAAACAACTGTTATTCATTTCCATCGAAACAGTGGATTCACGGAGAAATTAATGTTTTAATTGATTGACTCATTAAGTACGGCGGCGCTGAAATAAATTATTGACTGTATATCCTGTGACTTTATTCGTAACAGAACCTTATCGAATGTAATAAAAGTTTAAAATATGCGTATCAATATAGATAAATCACTTGGCATTTGAACATTTCATAAAATTAAAAAGTATTTGTTACCGCTATCTTTCTTTTACAATCATGAAAGTATCCTAAAAGTTAATGATAAATTTATAATAATATTTTGCATACATCGTAAAAACATATCGGCAAATGGAACAACCGCTGGCATTCTGCAGGTTATCTCCCGAAATCTTTGTCTCCTGGTGGTATTCATTTTTTTACACTCACAGCCCAGCACTAAGATTATCTGTGTCTTGGAGGCACGGACACACACAATCACATCACATAAATATCCAAAGCCCGGGATAAGCATCCATGCTCTTCACGTAAATGTTTACCCTTACCGGGATTCGAACCCAAGGCACCGGAGACCAGAATTCATGTCACTGATAATTAAGGCGACGACCGTAATTGATAACGTCATACGTCACATATTATTATAACGTCTTCCATCAACATCCAGACAAACATACCTATCTATATAGTTGTATTATATTGCTCAGAGTTGTATTAATTACAACGTTAATTTATACTGCTGTAGGTATCATTATTCAAAATTAAACGAAAGCATTTTTACTCTGTTCAACATAAATCGTATATGTTTTTATTACTATTTTTATTTTGGAGTTATTATGCTTTTACAATTAATATAATGCTAAGTTATTACATAAATTGAATATGTATATACACTCAAAAAAATAAATGAAAAGCGATATTTATTACAAAGTTGGTCATCCCAATGAAATATGTTCAGCTTAAAATATATTTTAAAGTTTCACGTGAAAGGCAAAACGCTCAATAATAATAAATCAGCAAGGCTCAGTGCTGGATTTATGAAGCGATACCGTTAGTTGGGTCTTTTTTATATATTTTTTTGTTACCATAATAATGTCAAGCACAAATTACATGTTAAATATTTTTCAACGTAAAATTTCCCACGACTGTAGAAAACCGTGATCGTGGATTCTAATCCCTCCAGTAGACGAACTTTTATTTATATATACAGTACTTTACTTAGTATGACAATAGTTTTTCAAACCAGTTCATAAAATATGACGGAGTGCTTGGCTAAAAAACATACAATCGTCGTCGCTCCTTAAACGTGTCGTAGGTCATGCGAGCGATTTGCCCAATCAAAACATATTTTTTTACATTATCGCTGCAAGGTTCGTGAGAGTATATACTCTTACGAGCACGTAGGTACTTAGCATATAAATAAAAAAACAAAAACACTAATATAAATAAATTTCAACAAAATAGTCACCACATGCGCCGTTCCCAGACAAAAGCACAATAAAAAAGCTTAACGCGCAAATTCAAAAATCATCGCATCGAAGTGTCACGAAGGGCGTCCGCCCTGATTGATGCTTTAAACTCTGTCGCGCGCTAAATCCGGATGAAAACTTTAAAACGCTCCGACATTTTGCCCGGCGTTTTACCCGGCCACCATTTTGCCCGGCCCGGCGAGGGTAATTGCAGTAGCAAGGGTGCTCTAACGTTATTTAGTCCCGTGGCATTAACGTCCCGCCGCTGTCACGTACCGAACACTTTCTGTTTAATTATATTCTATTTATCAATGTGCAATTTTGTCCCGTTTTATTGCTCTTGTAGGGAGCGAAAACAGACAAAATTGCAAACCAATTATTATCATAGTTATCTCAGCCATAGGACTCCACGGGGACCAATTGGCCCGTATCCAGCCATTTCCTGCGATTGACGCACTTGACAAACTAACAGATTCTTCATACATTTTGTAACATTTGCAAATTACGAGTATTAGGTGAGCCGTATTAGTAAAAGAATATGAGATGGTGGAGGCTTATGTCCAGTACTGGACGTCCTATAGCTGAGATGATGATGATGATTAGTAAAAGAATATGAGACAGGGCTTTTGATTTTTAAACAATTGATAAACAATATTCATCAAGACTACGCTTATTCAGCATTAACCATTAGTATACCAGCTGCACCCAATTAGTCCCGCGTGGAATACTGTTTTCCCGTTAAATCAATTATAACCACGAGAACCGTATATTTTTAGAATACACTTATTGTATATGCTATTCCAGATTATACCGGAGCTAAATTTTATTTGGATCAGTTCAGCAGCGCTGGTTGGAAAGAGTAACAAATATCCATACCAACATCCATCCCCCCAAAAATAGTCGCACTTATAATATTAATGGGATTAGTTGTTGATGTACAAACAGACATATTCAACGACCTACGTGAAATTACATACTAGTGAGATTAGGATATTGTCTTTTTGTTATCTTTAACAAAGATGACAGCGACAGAGAAGCAAATATACACACGCTTTGTTACAAGCAGTATTTTTTTTCCTCAGCTTATCGTGAGATAGACGAATAACGGTTATAGGGTTCAGATTATACCTGTCTAATCTATCTAAGTTTTAAGGATAGAGAGAGAGATTCAAAGAACCAGGGCTTCGTTAGCTGGATGTTAGGGTTCTGGGTCCAGTCGGCTGGGCTAGAGATTTGGAAGAAGTTTAGTTCTCGCTTACTCAAGCGCCAGTACTTCAAAAATCGTTGTCAACAAGACATTGAAATATTTTTTTATTTTATTTGTTTCACACTCAGACCCCCGCACTAGTATTCCCTGTATCGCGGGAAGCATGGACACACACAATCACAGCACACAAACACCCAAGACCCGGGACAAACATCGCACGAATGTTTGCCCCTGCCGGGATTCGAACCCGGGGTCCCGACATCACAGAAGTCAATGTCACTGACCACTGCGCCACCGCGACCGTCGAAATTAGTTCAGCGACTAATATCTTAATAGTGGCCATGGCGTATTGGTGTTAAGGATTTCCTGAAATGATTATGTTCGTGGCACTAATAAGATTGTGTACACATTATCTTGGAAAATTTAAAACCCTTTCTCTTAGATATAGACGTAGACATTATAACTTAATTTGTGGCAAAAAAACAGAAAGACAGTACGTAAAAAAGAAATTAGTTAAAAAACTAATAAATGATTCACGAACTCATGAACTTTACTTTTTTATACTAATCGACCCTTACTCAGCATAAGGTGTTCTTCTGAACAATCAGCGACGCCACTTGTCTTTTCGAAAAGCACAACCAAAATATCTCGCACGGATGCTAATAATTACATCGTACAACAACAAAAAACACATTTCTACACACAAATTACCCTTGCACATGGAGTTAAAAAAAAATAACATCTTGAGAATATCTTTATTTTTATTAACCGACTTAAAAAAAGATGGAGTTTACTCAATTGGACCGTATATTTTTTTTATGTGTGTTCTTGGATATCTTCATCGTTTATGAACCGATTCTCAAAATTCTGTTTTCGTTTGAGTGGACCCATTTTAAATTTCATCTAAATCGGTTAAGCAGTTTTTGAGTTACACTAAAATAATTGAAAAGTTTTACGTCTATCTGGATGGTTTCCTTATTGAGGTTGAATGACAATTTGATCCCATGAGTAACCAAGGTGCCTGAAAATGGTGAAAAAAATGCTAACAACAAAAATGGAACCGACTTCAACACTCAAAAATGTGAAATAACTTGTCGAAGTCGGTACTATAAGCACAATATTTTAATAATAGTTTTTTTTGAACTCTCATCGATTTCAACAAGTTATTTCACACTTTTGAGTGTTGAAGTCAGTTCCATTTTTTGGTAAAACTTTTAATCTGCCAGTGTAGAATCCACTATACCCATGAGACGAATACAAAGTCACAAACATTGCCGAGTTCATCTTGGAAACTCCCAGTGACTTTGACCTACTGTCAAAAACCTTAGGCGATGTTATCTTTATCAACAGAATGAATGTGTCACGCCGTATCATCGCCGCCAGCCAGATACATTATCAGCTGTGCGGTATTCTCCCCCCCCCCGGCGCTGTCAATCAAACAAAGATCGATCAGCTAGATACATGTTACTGTAGTTAAGGCTATACTTGCGTGTAAACTGTGCGTGAGCCGAGCTTACGTCGGGTCCTAATCTGTCCGACGACAAGAACGGCACGCGCCCTTAACAAGTTCTGTTTTTATACGATGTTTATAAGTGAATTTGAAGTGCTATCGAAAATGTTTTAAATTGCAAACGTAATAGTATTCCTATGTGAGTAATAGTCTAATTTGTTAATATTTTGGTTTGAATTGAATTGACAGTGACACTTGCTTTACGGATGTGTATGGAATGCAATAGGTACGTATAATTACATACAAATCAAAACTGAAGCGTAGAGTTGTATCCCAATATACTTTTTTTTTTTATTATTTATTGGGAATAGGCAAGCGTTTGACCACTATCTCACCTGATGTTAAGTGATGATGCGGTCTACGGTGGAGCACGTATACTGAATTGAACTTAGTACTATCATCATTTTAGTACATCATTCAAACTCCCGCACTATACTGAGGCCTTGTGTCGCGAAGGCCATGCACACATGCAAGCACATTACAAAAACATCTAAAACCCGAGAATAAACACATAAGGTTAAAGCCAAAATTTTATAACACTTTTATATTTTTATTTACGTCTCATGCTGATAAAGAAACATAATGAGTAAATATGACGAGTTTTTGTTGGTGATTATAAACAGTGATGTTTTTACTAACTATGTAAACAAGCTAGCCACGAGTGATGAAGACAGAATGGAGATAGATAAATTAGACGTCGATGATGAAGAGAGAATAGAAACAGAAATGTTAGTTCCAGTTAATAGCAGATCCTTGTTACATAAAAAAGAAACACATGATTCAAAAGTATAAATTTATCAAATGAGAGTGTCTCAATGGTACTGGATGAAGAAACTGGATTATTCAAGCTTAATTAATGTAAGAGTGATGTCAAATTATTAGAGGATTCTGTTGAAGTAAGGAAGTATATCGTGGCAATTTTTTATACTGAAAAATGAGTTGCCTGGCGAACATATTAATCTTATTAAATTCGTTTTAGCAAGTTGCGTAATCTCATCAATTGTGCATGCAGCCTTATAACACTTTTACGTCACTTTTACGTTACGGTAACGTAAAATAATTTACGTTACTTTTGTGTTACTTTTATGTTACTAGTAATAAAATTTTGGCTTTACCCATAAATGCTCACCCGTAAATTTTCATTTCGAACCTTGCGGGGTTCGCATTTCGAATCCAAATTCTTTATTTGAAATACCAATTGAATTGGTATAATTCATAAATAGCATTCACACATTCAGGCAATCGCGCCAACTGTCAAAAAACTGACAGTTACATCAAACATCATAATTTTTCAATAATCTCGAAATTTTCTTTTCGAAATTCTGATTACTTCTTCAGCTTCCCTCACTGAACTTCTAGGATTTGCCTCAAAGTATATCGAAATGTCGAGTTTATCGTCAGTGTTTATTATTTGGTGCCGCGGTTGTGTTAAGCGATGATCGAAACGTCACAAATTTAGCAGATTATCCACCAAATCGAGATGGTGTATATCTATCAGGATATCTGTCGCGGTGCCATTGTAAAGCTAATGTTATGTTTTTGTGGTTCAAAAAGTATGCTTTCATTAAATCAAAACTATTTTGATACACCATGGTTCTAATTCACAATACAATGCACAAAGTCTATAATGAAAATCACAGAAACAAAAGAATAAAAGTTTGGAAATGGAACACATTTTTGAATTATTTCTAATCAGCCAGCCGCATTGCGATGGACAAAATAATTTACGCGTCTTTTGGCTCAGGATACGGCTCGATTTGTTGCATACAACCAGGCCCCTAGTACCCACTAGTTACGTATCTCTTTTATCATGGACTTAAATTATGATAGGGAAATGATGCGTACTTCTCAAGTGGGTACGGCAATGTCAGCTTTTCATTTTTTTGAAAAGAATTTCACATCAAATGTTAAAATTCATGGTCTTCCTTTTATTTCTGACACTATGAACTGACACTAGAAAAAATAATTCTTATGATGAAGCCTTTCGATCGGGATGATTATTTTTCTCGTGTAACGGGTTTGATTCCCGGTTCAACCATGTATTTATTTAAGTATCTATGAATGCAGTTTTAATTGTTTTTTTATATTCTAATAATGTCTTCTTTCAGTAAAATATATATATATATATATATATATATATATATATATATATATATATATATATATATTTATTTATATATATACAATATGAAGAAATTGACGCAAATTATTTGCACTACATGCGCTGATAACTAATCTGTCTTAGATTTTATCGATTTGTTTTAGTGATATAAACAACTTCACTTTTATAAATTTATTTTATAGCACTCGTGAGAATCTATAGGGAAACTGGTATCAATTTTACTTGTCAATTCAAATTCGATAATGATATAGAATCGAGATATTGATAATA
Organism: Apeira syringaria; assembly: GCA_934044485.1. Taxonomy (NCBI): domain Eukaryota; kingdom Metazoa; phylum Arthropoda; class Insecta; order Lepidoptera; family Geometridae; genus Apeira; species Apeira syringaria. The sequence goes on from CAKOGW010000021.1 coordinate 42,121, forward strand.
ATAATAATATACACAATCGAGTTATATCGGTATTGCGCTATACGGGTATAAACCAATTGTAATTGTTTCAATAACTGTAGGGGCCACTTTTTTAACCATAGTTACGACAAAGAATGTTTAAGGAAAATAACTAAGTAAAAATGTCCATTACATACCTACTAACTTTTTTTCGTCAGAATAGTTGTTAAAAATGTTGACAAGTTGGCAAGATATTATGCCTAGCTGGTCGTCTGAATAGGCAATAAAAACGAATTATCAGTAATTTAACACTTTATTAACTATTTTAATCATGTGTTGCCTTTGTATATGAATAAGAAAACCAGACTTCAGCAGCACAGAAATTACAAATACTTTATTATTGACATAAATAAATGCTGGCAAGAAATATCATAATATATATAATGATTGTTTCTTTTAAATATTATCGCAATGTAACCAGCAGAAACGATTTCATCAAAAACACTAAACTATAAATACTGCACATACATACTTCCAAATAAAGAAAACATCTGAATTAAAACGAATAAATTTCCGAACACCAATATGCCTTATTAATCTAATTGATAAATCAGAGTCATCTTCATCATCTCAGCCTTAGGACGTCCACTGCTGAACATATGCCTTCCTCATTGATTTCCATAGGGTGAGGGTGAAAGCGACCCACATCCAGCCCTTACCTGCGATCTTAGTCAGGTCGTCTGTCCACCTTGTCGATGGCCGTTTTATGCAACGCTTGCGTTTCGAGAGCCTTTCGACCCCATTTGGCAGTTCTTGAGAGCCGGTAAACATTTTAGATCTAGCATGATCAACTTCACTGATCATGAAGTGAGATAGTGGAAACGCTAAATATTTTATAAATCTATGGAATACATCAAATGCACTGTTTAGAAAACTCTCATAAAAGAAAATAGAAAATCACACATTCACATTAGTATCTAATTACATAAACCTACCCTGACACACCACCAGAGAGGTAAAAGATGTTAACCTGTCTAATGGACAACCTTTCCGCGAGTTACTTTATTATGTTTTAAAATTCGCCCAAAGTGGCGCTAAAAGCGCATTAATGGGAATCTTTGTCACGCCCCCAGACCCCTGTGGGAAAATGTGAGGGAAATTAAAAGCATTTTGCATGTTTGCACTGGGTTATAAAATCACTAACAGCGCCCTGCGTCTTTCCCCGAGCACTGCGCTTCACACGTTACCTCCTTATCCGTACAAACCCTTCCCCCCACGCATTATAATTATAATCCTAAGATTAGGACTTTTTTACTGGGACTGTCGACAGCATGTTTTTTTTTCTTACACTCAGACCCCCGCACTAAGATTCCCTGTATTGCGGGAGGCATGGGCACACAGAATCACAGCACACAAACAACTAAGACCCGGGACAAACATCTACACTCGTCGCACAAATGTTTGCCCCTGCCGGGATTCGAACCCGGGGTCCCGGAGACACAGAAGTCAATGTCAATTACTACTGCGCTATGGCGACCTAATAAAGTTATTATTACGGTCTGATTGAACTTATGATGAAGGGCCGAAAAAAAAGTCGTTAGCACTGGTTGTTAAGCATTTATTAAATAACTAAACTTGATAAAATTATAAGACTTTATAAGCAATATTTAATTATTATGACAGTGGTAGTGGTGACGGAGGTGAAATAATAATATAAAAAAATACTTACAGAGAAAGACAAGTTATTTCACACTTTTGAGTGTTGAAATCTGTTCCATTTTTTGGTAAAAAAATTTTTTTTTCCATTTTCAGTGACCTTTGCTACTCACGGGATCAATTTTATTGTCATTCACCTGCAATAAAGAAGTCATCCAGGCAGGCGTAACACTTTTCAGTTATTGCAGTGTAACTCAAAAGCCGCTTCTCCGAACACCTCGAAAGAGTCGAAAGTACACTCTATCAAACAAAAAAGAGTCATCAAATCGGTACATAAATGACAAAGTTATTTGCGAACTCACATTGAAAAAATATATATACGGTCGAATTAAGTAATCTCCTTTTTTAAAGTCGGTTAAAATGTATTTTTATTTACTGCATTCAATGAATAATTAGAAACTAACTAAAATAGTATTTGTACTTAGTGGACACAAGCCTATTGGTATTCGTACTGTCGCTGAGGATTTTGAATCGAGTACAATTTAAATGCGGGCTGGATGTGGGCCGCTTCCATCCGGTCCTTGTGGAAATCAACGAGGGAGGCATATGTCCAGCTGTGGACGTCCTATGGCTGAGATGATGATGATGATGATGATAATTTAAATCAAGAATAGTTTAGTCAAATTAGATTCCAATAACAGTATTAAGTAATGCCGTGGTGGTACCGGCTTAGAATAGTACTCCCCCATCTCTTCCCGTGGTGCCGTAAGAGTCGGCTAAGAGATCACGTACCAGAAAGTGGGCAGCAGCGCCTTCTGAGGATAGGAAATCTTACTGCGCTCGCCACCCCGCCTGCCAAGCGTGGCGAGTATTGGCAAATCCCCCTATATGGGGGAGGCATATGTCCAGCAGTGGATACAGATTAACAGTATTAAGTATCATAACAGTCTCTATTGATTTGGATTGGAACAACATAAATATAATTATAGTCTTTGTCTTTGCGTCTAAAAAATAAAAAATATTAATATTATAAAATTTGATTAAAAAAAAAATATTTTTCATTCATTGTTGGGTACAGTTATAGTTATATCATAATATGGGATTTTGCATCGAAGATGCGCAAACTATTTAGTTGACCGTGTATTGTGTAATTGGAATCGCCTATGGCCATTTGGGTTAAACCAGAACACATACAATTCTGGTTGAACCCAAATTGTCATTCATAACATTTTTATTGTTCTTGTAAAATGGTTGGTATATTCATTTATACCCAGAAACATTTTGTTTCAGCTTCGTATTTAGCTGCGGCGGCATTCGCGTGGCTCACAACAGCGACCCCAACATTTTTAGGGTTATTTTTTCGTTTACACTTCCAGTAGCACTTTCTGCCCTTTTTACATCTTTTTAACGACGGCTATGAATTTTTGGCAGATGAACCTTAAAAAAATAATTAAAGCTATGCGAATTTTAATCAGCTCTTTTTGTTCAACGAGGGCTCTATTTCACAGGAAATTTCATCAGACTTATATTTAAAAAAAAAATATGTTGCAGCCTCGTAGCGATTCAAGCTTTGAGATTCAGACTGATTGTTTTAGTATAGGTGTAGTGGGGGTGGCTGTCAAACTTGCATTGCTACTAACTACTACCATAGTGCATACTCCTGTATGCGCGGAGAGCATCTAGTGTAAGAAAGAAAGAAAGAAAATTATTTATTCCTGACAACAACACTACATCTAAAACAAAAGAAAGGCACATTTAGGTAATACATAGATTTAACTTATAATTATAAAACATTGAGGGACGACGAAAAAACATAAAAGATAATAGTATGATTTGACCAAAAAATAACCTATCAAAGCTAAAAAGTAAATAGTTTGTACAGTGCAAAACCTTCTTCATACAAATCAAGGTTCTATTAACCATTAATATTTGTGCAATTTATAACGAATTAATGTTTCGATAGGCTTAGTATTACAACAACTTATTGTAAGTTTCACTTTAAATATATTTAAATTTGAAATGCTAAACGATAGCAAAACTACAAGTATTATTGAGAGATTGCGGTAGTGATTCTGTTCTTTTTTAAACAAACTCGAATGGTTTTAAATAAAAATTTTTATACGGTTACGATAAATAAAAAATAGCACGACACTTATAAACGGCAGCACTAAAATAAGATGATTTATCAAAATACGGGTAGTTTTAGGTAAAATGATTCATCGCGACATTGTTGCCAACTTCCCGTAATTAACTAAAACTCTTCTAATAACATAGGGTGGCTCATGATGATGATTTTTCTAGAATCTCTTAGATAGTTTAATTTAATTATATTTCAGTTCCATAGTTCTGTTCAATTAACAGAATTCAGAAATTGAAAAACCAATGATATCCGCCTTTTTTA
>OW203684.1:0-15489 GCA_934044485.1 Apeira syringaria
TTTAAATAGCTTATTTATAAGAGCATAATATTGAAGATATTAAGGAGATAATTATATCTTTAGATATTTATAAAATAAATTATTTTATTTTTACAGTGAAAATGTAATGTTTTATTTAAACTATATAAATAATAAAGAAATATTAATGGAATTAAACCACTAAAATTAAGTTAGCAGCTTAATTTTAATCTTTATATTTCTTTAATTGGAATTTCTATTCAATTTTATCATTAACAGTGATATACCTCTATTTTGGTTTCAATTAAGCAAATAAGGAGTATTAAACTCTTTCTTTTAAGTCGAAATTAAATGCAAAATTTGCTTCTTATTTATTTTAAAATTTAAGATAAATTGATATTTCAATATTTTTTGAGTGCAAATCAAAAGTTTTAATAAACTATAATCCTATTAATTTGTTCAATTTAATATATTTTGATTTCATTCATGGTATAAACCAACAAGTAAAATAATAATAAAAAAAAATCTAATTTTTATTCAAGTTATTAAATTAATTAATTTAAATAATTTAATAATAGGGAAGATTAAAGCAATTTCTACATCAAAAATTAAAAAAATTATTGTGATTAGGAAAAAATGTAAGGAAAATGGAATTCGAGCGGAAGATTTTGGGTTAAACCCGCACTCAAAAGGTGAATTTTTTTCTCGGTCTATAAATGATTTTTTTGACAAGATAATAGATAATATTATTATAATGTTAGAAATTAATATAATTAACATACAAATATTTATTATTAAAATAATTATTTATATTAAATATTTTTAAACTTTTTGATTGGAAGTCAAATATACTTTTTATATTATATAAATAAATATTAATAAATTAATTAATTACCTCATCAATAAATTGAAATATAGAGGAATAATCACACAACATCGACAAAATGTCAATATCATGCGGCAGCTTCAAATCCGAAGTGGTGATTTTTAGAAAAATGTTCATTTAAGTGGCGAATTAGGCAAATAATTAAAAATATAGTTCCAATTATTACGTGTAATCCATGGAATCCTGTTGCTATAAAAAAAGTAGATCCATAAATTCTATCTGCGATAGTAAAAGGGGCTTCTAAATATTCATAAGCTTGTAAAATAGTAAAATAAATACCTAAAATAATTGTTAATATTAATCTTTTTGAACATTGATAATAGTTATTTTCTATTATAGCATGATGAGCTCATGTAATAGTAATTCCTGATCTAATTAAAATAATTGTATTAAGTAATGGAATTTGGAAAGGGTTAAATGTTAAAATACCAATTGGGGGTCAAATTGATCCAATTTCAATATTAGGGGATAATCTGCTATGAAAAAATGCTCAGAAAAAAGATAAAAAAAAAAAAATTTCTGAAATAATAAATAAAATTATACCTCATCGAAGTCCTTTTGTTACTAAAATTGTATGTATGCCTTGAAGAGTGCCTTCTCGACAAATATCTCGTCATCATTGATATATTGTTAGAATAATAATAATATAACCTAAGATTAGTAATCTTATATTAAAATTATGGAATCATTTAATTATTCCTGTCACTAAAGTTATAGTTCCAATAGCCCCAGTTAAAGGTCAAGGACTATAATTAACTAAATGATAAGGGTGATTAAAATTAATTTTCATTTGTAGTTTAGATTAAATTAATTATTAATTTAATTAACTTCTCTAGAATATAAAGTTCTTAAAATTGCAATAACGTAAGATTGAATAATAGCTACGGCCGATTCTAAAATTAGTAATAAAATTTGAATAATTATTAAGAATATGATTATATAGGAGCTTATGTTAGATCCTGTTCTACTTAATAAAGTTATTAAAAGATGTCCTGCAATTATGTTAGCTGTTAGTCGGACTGCCAGAGTTCCAGGACGAATAATATTTCTAATTGTTTCAATTAAAACTATAAAAGGTATTAAAATATTAGGAGTTCCTTGAGGAATTATATGTGAAAATATATGTTGGTAATTATTGATTCAACCATATAATATAAATCTTAATCATAAAGGTAGAGAAATAGATAGTGATAAAGTTAAGTGACTAGTACTTGTAAAAATATAAGGAAATAATCCTAAAAAATTATTAAATAAAATAAATGAAAATAATGAAATAAAAATAAAAGTTGAGCCTTGAAAATAATTGTTTTTTAATAAAGTTTTAAATTCATTATGAAGTTTTATTAAAATAAAATTTCATAAAAAATAATGTCGGTTAGGAATTAATCAAAAATTATAAGGAATAAAAATTAATCCTAGTAAAGTTCTAATTCAATTAATAGGTAAGTTAAATAAATTAGTTGAAGGATCAAAAATTGAAAATAAATTATTTATCATTTTCAATTAAAATTATTTATTAATTTTGAATTAATTTTAATATTATTATAATTTTTATTATTAATTATATAATAATTTATAATATTAAATAAGAAAAAAATTAAAATGAATAAAAAAAAAGATAAAATTCAGTTAATTGGCATTATTTGAGGAATAAAAGAATATTACTAGTGTAATAATTTAAATTTGACATATTTATGTTATAAATTAACTAATTCTTTCATTAGAAGTAATTGTTAATTTACTATGAAATGGTTTAAGAGACCAATACTTACTTTCAGTCATCTAATGATGAATAATTATTAATTCAATTAATAAAATTTTTAATTGTAATTCTCTCAATTACAATAGGTATAAAACTGTGATTAGCTCCACAAATTTCAGAACATTGACCATAGAAAATTCCAGGACGATTAATAAAAAAATTGGTTTGATTTAATCGTCCTGGGTTAGCATCAATTTTTACTCCTAATGAAGGTACTGTTCATGAATGAATAACATCTGTTGCTGTTACTATAATTCGAATTTGATTATTTATAGGTAAAATGATTCGGTTATCTACTTCTAATAAACGAAAATTATTAGGTTGAAGATCTGTAGATGGGGTCATATATGAATCAAATTCAATATTATTAAAGTCAGAGTATTCATAACTTCAATATCATTGATTTCCAATTGATTTTAATGTAATTAAAGGATTATTTAATTCATCTAATAGGTATAATAATCGAAGAGATGGTAATGCAATAAAAATTAAAGTAATTGCTGGTAGAATGGTTCAAATTAGTTCAATTATTTGTCCTTCTAATAAAAATCGATTAATATATTTATTAAAAAATAAATTAATTATTAAGTAACTAACTATAATAGTAATTATAATTAAAATAATTAAAGTGTGATCATGAAAGAAAATGATTTGTTCTATTAAAGGAGATGCTCTATTTTGAAGATTAAGGTTAGATCATGTTGCCATTTCTAAAAAAAGGATAATCCTTTATAAATGGGGTTTAAATCCATTACATATAATCTGCCATATTAGAAATTTCTTAAAATAGGTAATTCATTATATGAATGTTCTGCAGGAGGTAAATTTTGCAATCATTCAATATTAGAAGGTATATTTAATGTGAATAAAATTATTCGTTGATTAATTATAGATTCTCAAATAATAATTAAAATTAATATAATGGCCAATAAAGAAATATAAGACCCTAATGAAGAGATTATATTTCATGATACATATGAATCAGGGTAGTCAGAGTATCGTCGAGGCATTCCGGCTAAACCTAAAAAGTGTTGTGGAAAAAATGTTAAATTAACACCGATAAATATAATAAAAAATTGAATTTTTAATATATACGGGTTTAAAGATAGTCCTGTAAATAAGGGGTATCAATGAATAAATCCTCCTAAAATTGCAAATACAGCTCCTATTGATAAAACATAATGGAAATGAGCCACAACATAATATGTATCGTGAAGAGTTACATCAATAGAAGAGTTAGCTAAAATTACTCCGGTTAAACCTCCGACAGTGAATAAAAATACAAATCCTAATCTTCATAATATTGAAGGTCTATAATTAATTTGAGTTCCATGAAGGGTTGCTAATCAACTAAAAATTTTAATTCCAGTCGGCACGGCAATAATTATTGTAGCTGATGTAAAATATGCTCGAGTATCAATATCTATTCCTACTGTAAATATATGATGAGCTCAGACAATAAATCCTAAAATTCCAATTGCTATTATAGCATAAATTATTCCTAAACATCCAAAAGTTTCTTTTTTTCCTCTTTCTTGGGAAATAATATGTGAAATTATGCCAAATCCCGGTAAAATTAAAATATAAACTTCAGGGTGACCAAAAAATCAAAATAAATGTTGGTATAAAATAGGATCTCCTCCTCCCGCAGGATCAAAAAAAGATGTGTTTAAATTTCGGTCTGTTAATAATATAGTAATAGCTCCCGCTAAAACTGGCAAAGATAGTAATAATAAAAATGCAGTAATACCTACAGCTCATACAAATAAAGGTATTTGATCAAATGATAAGTTATTTAAACGTATATTAATGATAGTTGTAATAAAATTAATAGCTCCTAAAATAGAAGAAATACCAGCTAAATGGAGAGAAAAAATAGCTAAATCAACAGAACTTCCGCTATGAGCAATATTAGAGGATAAAGGTGGATAAACTGTTCACCCAGTTCCAGCCCCATTTTCTACAATACTTCTTGAAATTAATAAGGTAATTGAAGGAGGTAATAATCAAAATCTTATATTATTTATTCGCGGGAAAGCCATGTCTGGAGCCCCTAATATTAGTGGAACTAATCAATTTCCAAACCCCCCAATTATAATAGGTATAACTATAAAAAAAATTATAATAAAAGCATGGGCTGTAACAATAGTATTATAAATTTGATCATCACCAATTAATGATCCTGGGTTACCCAATTCTGCTCGAATTAATAGTCTTAAGGAAGTTCCCACTATTCCAGCTCAAATCCCAAAAATAAAATATAAAGTTCCAATATCTTTATGATTTGTTGAATAAAGTCATTTTCGCTGATAAAATGGCTGAGTTTAAGCGATAAATTGTAAATTTATTTACGGGAATTATTCTCTTTTATTAAGTCTTATATTCAAAAAATGATATAAAATTGCAAATTTTAAGTTATAATTAAAATTATTAAGGCTTAAAGAGAATTTCTTTATAAATAATTTTGAAGATTATTAGTTTAATTTAACTTAAAACCTTCTAAAAAAAAAATAAAGTTCTCAGAATAATTCCTATAATTGAAATTAATGAAAAAAAATTTATTAATGAAAATATTTTATTTTTAATATTAATTTTAAATCATTTTATTTTAAAATAATTAAAAAAAAATACTGAATAAATAATTCGAATATAAAAAAATAATGTAATTAATCTTATTAATACAAAAATAAATACCAATAAATAGTAATGATTTATTATTAAAAAATTAATAATAATTCATTTAGGGAAAAATCCAATAAAAGGGGGCAATCCTCCAAGAGATAAAAAATTAATTAATAAATTAATTTTAATTAAGGGTTTTATATTAAAAATAAATAATTGATTAATAAAATAAGAATTTGTGTAAAAAAATAATATAAATATGATTCTAATTAAAAAAGAATATATAATAAAATAAAATAGTCATAAATTTTCTCTAATTATAATTGAAGAAATTATTCAACCTAGATTATTAATTGAAGAAAAAGCTATTATTTTTCGTAAAGAAATTTGATTTAATCCTCCTATAGCTCCAATAATAATATTTAATAAAATTCTAAAAATTAATAAATTTTTATTAAAATAATAAGATAATAAAATTATGGGGGTAATTTTTTGTCATGTTATTAAAATAAAATTATTAAATCATGATAAACCTTCAACAATATTGGGGAATCAAAAATGGAATGGGGCAGCTCCTATTTTTATTAATATTGATGAATTGATTATTAATGAAGTAACACTATTAATTTCAAAATTTGAAAATAAAATTAATTTTAGAATAATATAAAATAAAAAATTAATTGAGGCGATAGATTGGGTTAAAAAATATTTCAGAGAAGCTTCCGAAGATAGTAGATTATTTGATTTTGAAATTAGGGGGATAAATCTTATCAAATTAATTTCCAATCCCATTCAACAGCCAAATCATGAATTTGAAGAAATTGAAATTATTGTACTAAAAAATAAGATAAAAATAAAAAATATTTTATTGGAATTTATAAAATAAAAAATTAAAAATAATTAAAATTTAATAAATAAGAAATCATAAGTTCTTTATATGATATTATATTTTAGTGTAAGGGGCACGTTAATTTTTGATATTAGAAGGTATAGTTTAATTCTATAAAATATAATAAAGGTAATTTATTTACATAATTTATCCTATCAGAATAATCCTTTTGTCAGGCACTTTATTTTTAAAAAAAGAATTTTCTTTATGTTTGGGGTATGAACCCAATAGCTTAAATTTAGCTTATTTTAAATATTTTTAATATTATTATTTATATAAAAATTATTAACAATGGCATTAATAAATTTTAAATAAAAAAAAATCTTTGAAAATTAACATTAAAATTACATTTAAATTGCTAAAAATTTTGAAAAAATGGTCAATTTTTTTTCTTATATATTAAATATATCATTAAAATAAATATTTTAATATATTAATATTTGACTTAATATATAATAATTATTTTAATATATAGTTATATATACAAGTAATAATTGCTTACTTGTGAATTTTTTTATTCAATATGAATATTAGAAAAATTAGAGAGAAAAAATATTAAAATTTTAATAATTTATATTAAATTATATTTTAATAAATTAAAATAAATAATAATAGTAATTTCATTTACATATAAAAATATTATATTAATAATTTATTTTAATATTAAAATAATATATAAATAAATATATATATATATTAAATATTTATATATATATATATATCTATAAAATATAAATATTTTAATATAAAAAAAAAAAAAAAAAACTATGTTATTTTTTTTACATATAAATAAATTTTATATGGTTTAAAAAATTTATTTATATTTATTTTTACATATAAATTTTAGTGTTAATTATATATTATTTAAAAAATATTTATTTTAGTAGTAATTAATATTAAAAATTTAAGAAATTAAGATTTAGTAATATAAAAATTATTAACAAATTTTGTGCCAGCAGTTGCGGTTATACAAAAATTAAATTAAATTTTATTAGTTATTAATTAATAATTTAAATATAAAATAAATTAAAAATTATTAAGTAAAATTTTAATTTTTAAAAATTTTATGATTTATTTTATGAAATTAATAAATTTTAATTATAAACTAGGATTAGATACCCTATTATTTAAAATTTAAAATTTAAATACTAAAATAGTATATAATTATTTATAGAAACTTAAATATTATGGCGGTATTTTAGTTAATTTAGAGGAATCTGTTTATTAATCGATAATCCACGAATAAATTTACTTAATTTATTATTTTGTATATCGTTGTTAAAAAAATATTTTTTAAGAAATAAAATATTTAAAAATTAATAAAAAATTTAAATCAAATCAAGATGCAGATTATAATTAAGAATATAATGGATTACAATAAATTTATTTAAACTAAAATTTATATGTAAAATAAAGTAAAGGTGGATTTAAATGTAATTTTGTTTAATTTAATAAAATGATTTTAAATTAAAATATGTACATATTGCCCGTCGCTTTCATAAATAAATTGAAATAAGTCGTAACAAAGTAGAGGTACTGGAAAGTGTTTCTAGAAAGAACAAATTAGAGCTTGAAAGTATTTCATTTACATTGAAAAGATATTAATAATATTAATTAATTTGAGGGGAAAAATTAAATAATATAAAATAATAAAAATAATTTTAATTTAATAATTTAATTGGGGGGTTAAAGTATTATATAAAGAATTAATAATAATTTTTATAGTGAATTAGTATTGTAAAAGAATTTTGAAATAAATGAAAATGAATTTATAAAAAAGTAATTTTAGTTTAATGTATCTTGTGTATCAGAGTTTATTAAAAATTTTTAATAAAATTTTAATTTCTCGAATTTTAAAGAGCTAATTAATTATAAAAGTTATTGTAATAAAAATATTTTTAATAATTAATTAGAAATGAAATGTTATTCGTTTTAAATGATATCTAGTTTTTTTAGAAAAAAATTTAATTTTAAATTTTAATAATTAATATAATTAATTAATTAATTATATTAATTAAAAATTTTATATTTTAAGGGATAAGCTTTAAATTAGATTATTATAATAAAATTTAAATTATTGAAAATTTTATAATTTATATTGTTAACAAATTTTTATTTATTATAAATAATTTCATTAAAAAAAAAAATTTAAATTAATAAATTTAAATTTTTATAAAAAAATTAATTTTAATAATTATAATTAAAAAAATATGATAAAATTAGTATATATATATATATATATAAAATTAATTAATTAATATTAATAATTTTAATTAAATTAATTAAAAGGAATTCGGCAAATAATTTTATTCACTTGTTTAACAAAAACATGTCTTTTTGAAATTAATTTAAAGTCTGATCTGCCCACTGATATTTATATTAAAGGGCTGCAGTATTTTGACTGTACAAAGGTAGCATAATCATTAGTCTCTTAATTGGTGACTTGTATGAAAGATTGGATGAAATATATACTGTCTCTTAATTAATTTATAGAATTTAATTTTTTATTTAAAAAGTTAAAATATTTTAAAAAGACGAGAAGACCCTATAGAGTTTTATAAATAAATTAATTATTTTATTTATATGTAAAAAAATTAAATTTAAGAATTTATTTATTTTATTGGGGTGATAAAAAAATAAATTAAACTTTTTAATTAGTTAAACATAAATAAATGACTAGATGATCCAGTTTTATTGATTATAAGATTAAATTACCTTAGGGATAACAGCGTAATTTTTTTTTTTAGTTCTTATAAGAAAAAAAGTTTGCGACCTCGATGTTGGATTAAGATAAAATTTAAATGCAAAAGTTTAAAATTTTGATCTGTTCGATCATTAAAATCTTACATGATCTGAGTTCAAACCGGTGTGAGCCAGGTTGGTTTCTATCTTTTAATAATTTAAATATTTTAGTACGAAAGGATTAAATATTTTAATTAAATTATTATAATTGAATTTTATTAATAATTTGAAAATTTTAAAATATAATTTAAGCTATTTTGGCAGAAAAATGTAATGATTTTAGAATTCATAAATATATAATATTTATTATATAAATAGTATATGTTTATAAATGATATTATTATAATTATTTTAGGAATATTAATTTTAATTTTAGGTGTTTTAATTGGTGTTGCATTTTTAACTTTATTAGAACGTAAAGTTTTAGGCTATATTCAAATTCGAAAAGGTCCTAATAAAGTTGGTTTAATAGGTATATTACAGCCTTTTTCAGATGCAGTTAAGTTATTTACTAAAGAACAAATTTTTCCTTTGCATTCAAATTATTTTTCTTATTATTTTTCTCCGGTAATTAGATTTATTTTATCTTTAATAATTTGAATATTAATTCCCTATTATTTTAATTTAATTAGTTTTAATTTAGGGGTTTTATTTTTTTTTTGTTGTACAAGATTAGGGGTGTATACTGTAATAGTTGCGGGTTGATCTTCTAATTCTAATTACGCATTATTGGGGGGTTTACGAGCTGTTGCTCAAACAATTTCTTATGAAGTAAGATTGGCTTTAATTTTTATATCTGGAATTATTTTAATTATAGATTTTAATTTAATTAAATTTTATCAATATCAAAATTTAGTTTGATTTTTATTTATTATAATACCTTTATCATTATGTTGGCTATCTTCAAGAATAGCTGAAACAAATCGAACTCCTTTTGATTTTGCTGAGGGAGAAAGTGAATTAGTGTCAGGGTTTAATATTGAGTATAGAAGAGGGGGATTTGCTTTGATTTTTTTAGCAGAATATTCTAGAATTTTATTTATAAGTATGTTATTTGTTTTAATTTATTTAGGGGGATATAGAATAACTTTATTTTTTTATATGAAATTAGTTTTTATTTCTTTTGTATTTTTGTGAGTTCGAGGTACTTTACCTCGTTATCGTTATGACAAATTAATATATTTATCTTGAAAAAGATATTTACCAATTTCTTTAAATTTACTATTATTATATATAGGAGTTAAGATTATATTGTGTTAATACTTGTAATTTTTTTAGTATAAATTAATAGAATAATATTCTTTCTTAAGTTTTCAAAACAAATGCTTAACAAGCTCATTAATTAGTTAAATAGTAAATTATCTCAGTATTTGTTTAATAAAGGATTAATAAAAAAATATGAAAAATAAAAAAATGTTAACAATTGTCCTGTAATAATATAAGGATCTTCGACTGGTCGTGCTCCAATTCAAGTTAATAAAATAATTATTATAATTAAAAATCAAAATAAAATTTGGTTAATTGGGTAAAATTGAATTCCTTGAATTTTTTTATTAAAAGTAAAAGGAAGAATAATAAAAATTAAAATAGATATAATTAAAGCAATTACTCCTCCAAGTTTGTTGGGAATAGATCGTAAAATAGCATAAGCAAATAAAAAATATCATTCTGGTTGAATATGTACAGGGGTTACTAAAGGATTAGCGGGAATGAAATTATCAGGGTCTCCCAATAAATAGGGGTTAATTAGTGTTAATATAATTAAAAAAAATATTAATATAATAAATCCAATTAAATCTTTGAATGTAAAAAATGGATGGAAAGGAATTTTATCTAAATTTCTACTAATTCCTATTGGGTTGTTAGATCCTGTTTGGTGTAAAAATAATAAATGAATTATAGTTATCATTAAAATAATAAAAGGCAATAAAAAATGAAATGTATAAAATCGAGTTAATGTAGCGTTATCTACAGCAAATCCTCCTCAAATTCAATTAACTAATATTATTCCTAAGTAAGGAATTGCGGATAAAAGATTAGTAATTACTGTAGCCCCTCAAAATGATATTTGACCTCAAGGTAGAACATATCCTATGAAAGCTGTTGCTATCAATAAAAATAAAATAATTACTCCGATTATTCAAGTATATTTTAAGTTAAAAGATTCATAATAAATTCCTCGACCAATATGTAGATAAATACAGATAAAAAAAAAAGATGCACCATTAGCATGTAGAGTTCGGATTAATCATCCATAATTTACATTACGACAAATATAATTAACTCTATAAAAAGCTAATTCAATGTTACTTGTGTAATATATAGTTAAAAATAATCCCGTAATAATTTGAGTAATTAAACATAATGCTAGTAAAGATCCAAAATTTCATCAAATTGAAATATTAGTGGGGGATGGTAAATCAATTAATGATCCATTAATAATTTTAATAATTGGGTGATTTTTTCGTAATCTTAAAAATTTATTATTTTTCATTGGTAATATTAATTTTTAATTAAAAATTAAATGGTTCGTAGAGGCCCATAAAAAATATTTGTGATCTTTACAATTGCAATTAGTGAAATAAATAAATAAATTACTAATAATAATATTATGAAATTTGTGTAATTATTATAAAGTTTATTTAAGTTAATTTTATTATCATTATTTAAAAATATTGTGTTAAAAATATTATCAATATCATTTATATTATTACTTAAATTTATTCAGTTTAAATTTTCAAAAAAAAATAAATAAATTTGATTTACTATTATTATTATTAAAAAAAAAAATATAATTAATTTTATTTTAAATGATAAATTAAAAATTTCATTTGAAGCGATTCTTGAAACATAAATAAATAATACTAATAATCCTCCTAGAAATGTTAAAAATAAAATATAAGAAAATCAATAAGTTTTAATTAATATTCCTATAGTTAAACATAATAAAATAGTTTGAATTAAAATTATAAGTCCAATAGATAATGGATGATTTAGTAATATTATAATAATTGATATAAAAATTATTAATATTGATATGAATATTTTTATTATTTCAAAGAATATTTTAATTAAAATAATAATTTTGGAGATTATAGATAGAGATAATTCTTTTTCTTTGAAGTTTTTAAAGAAAATTCTTAATTTTGGCTTACAAGACCAATGTTTTTTTAAACTATAAAAACTAATGATAGTTATATATATATATTTAATTGTTATTTTTATATTTGTAGTTGGTAATTTAATTTTTATTTCCAAATATAAACATTTATTAATTGTTTTATTGAGTTTAGAGTTTATAGTATTAAGATTATTTTTTTTTCTTTTAATATATTTATTAATATTTAATTATGAAATTTATATATTAATAATGTTTTTGGTATTTTCTGTTTGTGAAGGTGCTTTAGGTCTTTCTATTTTAGTTTCTTTAATTCGTACCCACGGTAATGATTACTTTAAAAGTTTTAATTTATTATAATTAATTAGATAATGATAAAATTTATATTTATAATAATTTTTATAATTCCTATATGTTTTATAAAAAATATATTTTGATTGGTTCAAATAATATTATTTTTATTAGTATTTTTATTTATAAATTTAAGTTTAATAGTAAATATATTTTTTAATTTAAGATATTTATATTCTTGTGATATTATATCTTTTGGTTTAATTATACTAAGAATTTGAATTTGTGTATTAATAATTATGGCCAGAGAAAATTTATATAAATTGAATTTTTATTCTAATTTTTTTTTATTAAATATTATTGTTTTATTATTAATATTATTTTTAACATTTAGAGTTATAAATTTATTTATATTTTACTTATTTTTTGAGGGAAGATTGATTCCTACTTTAATATTAATTATTGGATGAGGCTATCAACCAGAACGAATTCAAGCAGGGATATATTTATTATTTTATACTTTATTTGCTTCACTACCTTTATTAATAGGAATTTTTTATGTTTATAGAGAAATTAATTGTATTATAATTTATTTTTTAAAATTTTTTAATATGAATTTTTTTTTATTATACATTAGAATAATTTTAGCTTTTTTAGTTAAAATACCTATGTATATTACTCATTTATGATTACCTAAGGCTCATGTTGAAGCTCCCGTATCTGGTTCTATAATTTTAGCTGGAATTATATTAAAGTTAGGGGGTTATGGAATATTACGTGTTATAATTTTTTTACAAGAAATTAATATAAAATTAAATTATTGTTGAATTACCATTAGATTATTAGGTGGGTTTTATATTAGATTAAAATGTTTTTGTCAGGTTGATATTAAATCATTAATTGCATATTCTTCTGTGGCTCATATAAGAGTTGTAATTTGTGGTATTATAATTATAAATTATTGAGGATTTTTAGGTTCTTATTTATTAATAATTGGGCATGGATTATGTTCTTCAGGAATATTTTGTCTAGCTAATATTAATTATGAACGTATTAATAGTCGTAGATTATTAATTAACAAGGGATTAATTAATTTTATGCCTTCAATAAGATTATGATGATTTTTATTAATATCTTCTAATATAGCAGCCCCTCCTTCATTAAATTTAATAGGGGAAATTATACTAATTAATAGATTAGTAAGTTGATGTTCTTTATCAATAATTATGTTAATGTTAATTTCTTTTTTTAGTGCTGGTTATAGATTGTATTTATATTCATATACTCAGCACGGAAAGTATTACCATGGGATGTATAAGTTTTACACTGGTTTATCTCGTGAATATTTATTATTAATACTACATTGATTTCCATTAAATATTTTAATTGTAAAAATTGATTGAATGATTTGATTTTACTTAAATAATTTAAAAAAAATATTAATTTGTGGGGTTAAAAATATGATAAATATCATTTTAAGTTATTAATAAAAATTATATTTCTATTTGTTTTTTTTCTTTTTTTTTTTTATTTATATTTATATTATTAAATTTTTTTTTTTTATTATATTTTTTAATAAATAATATAGTATTATTTTTAGAATGAGAAATTATTTCATTTAATTCTGTTAGAATTGTTATATCAATTTTATTAGATTGAATATCATTATTATTTATAATATTTGTTTCTTTAATTTCTTCAGTTGTTATTTATTATAGAAAAAGATATATAAGTTCAGAAATAAATTTATTTCGGTTTATTTTATTAGTTTTATTATTTGTGTTTTCTATAATTTTATTGATTATTAGTCCTAATATAATTAGAATTTTATTAGGCTGAGATGGGTTAGGATTAGTTTCTTACTGTTTAGTTATTTATTATCAAAATTTAAAATCATATAATGCTGGGATATTAACTGCTTTATCAAATCGAATTGGGGACGTAATAATTTTAATAGTTATTTCTTGAATAATAAATTATGGGAGATGAAATTATATTTTTTATTTAGAATTTATAAAAAATGATTATTCAATAATTTATGTTATAGTTATAGTTATTTTAGCGGCAATAACTAAAAGAGCTCAAATTCCTTTTAGCTCATGACTACCGGCGGCTATAGCGGCTCCTACTCCAGTTTCTGCTTTAGTTCATTCTTCAACTTTAGTGACAGCGGGAGTTTATTTATTAATTCGATTTAATTTATTATTAATTGATACTTTATTTTTTAAGTTAATATTATTAATATCTAGATTAACTATGTTTATGGCAGGGATTTCAGCTAATTATGAATTTGATTTAAAAAAAATTATTGCTCTTTCAACCTTAAGTCAATTAGGGTTAATAATAAGAATTTTAAGAATAGGAATGCCATTATTAGCTTTTTTTCATTTATTAACTCATGCCATATTTAAGGCTTTGTTATTTATATGTGCTGGAGTTATTATTCATTTAATGGGGGATATGCAAGATATTCGATTTATAGGAGGCATTAGTTTTTATGTCCCTATAACTTGTTTATGTATAAATATTTCTAATATATCTTTATGTGGTATTCCTTTTTTAGCTGGATTTTATTCAAAAGATTTAATTTTGGAAATGGTGAGATTTAGAAATTTTAATATAATTATTTTTTTTTTATATTATTTTTCAACAGGACTAACTGTATTTTATACAATTCGACTTATAATATATTTAATAATTAATGATTTTAATTTATTAAAAGTTTATAATTTATATGATGAAGATTATACTATAGTAAAAAGTATATTAATATTATTATTAATAAGAGTTATTAGAGGTAGATTATTAATATGATTAATTTTTTATTACCCTTACATAGTCTATCTTCCTTTTAATTTAAAAATAATAGTTATTTATGTAAGAATAATTGGTGGGGCAATAGGCTATATTATTAGACAAATAAATATTTATTCTCTTAATAAATATATATTTACTTATAATTTGAGAACATTTTTATGTTTAATGTGATTTATACCTAGATTAAGAACTTATGGCTTAAGTTATTATTTCTTAAATTATGGTCAGAAATTAATTAAAAATGTTGATTTTGGTTGAAGAGAATTATATAGAGGTTGAGGAATATTTAATATTATAAAAAATTATTCTATTTTTTATAATATTTATCATATAAATAATTATAAGATTTATTTATTTAGATTTATTATGTGAATTTTAATTTTTTTATTAATATTGGTAATTTA